>OZ010577.1:17408088-17518088 GCA_963932145.1 Acanthosepion lycidas
AAGAAGTACATAAGACTTTAATTTCTGGCAATTATTGAAGTCAGTCCAAAGCTGGAAATACTTCAGAAACAGATAATGAGATGTAAACAGATCTTTCATGAGTTCAGTACAAATATATGTAAATTAATCCGTCAATTGGAGAAAAAATATCTTTATCTATTATTCTCAAAATGTCTGTGTATGTGTGTGTGTGATTGGTTGTTTATGCATTTCCACAGTTTTCATTCGATTTTCGATGAAATTTTTTTGCTTGATAGATAATTCTTCAGTTCCGGTTTTGAGTCCAAATCGTTGGTGACAATGGTTCTCCACTACTTCCTGTCCATTACAACTTTCAGGAACGTTTTTCTATTTACTATTTGCTCCTGGATATATATCTTTCATAAAAACTTTACTAAAAATAAATAATTCCAATTATTACAATAATATTATTTATTATTATACAGTTCCTTTTTCAGGGCCATCTCCCCATTCAAATTGTTAACCTCCATTTGGGGATGTGCCTCAGTTGCATCCAATTTTTGTTACTAATATTGATTTTCGGGGGGGGGACTTTAAACTTAAACTGCTCCAATTGAACGGCAAAAATTCCCATTAATGAAAAACGCGGTCAAAGAGCAGTTATACTGCTGGTTTTAAAATACAACGAGCACAATTTATTTTATTTAACGAAAACTGTTTGGACGGACAGCTGCTGCTCAAATTTAGCCTATTTAAATACAAAATTATTAAACATAACATAGGTTTACAAAATGTCTATCTCTCTCTCCCTCACTCCCCCCTCTGTCTCTGTCTCTCTATCTCTCTCTCTCTCTCTCTATATATATATATATATTTATATATATATGTAAAATGAGGACAAATGGAGTATAATAGAGATAGAGCTAAATATTATTTATTTTAGCATATTAAAAGAAAAATATGTTAAAATCGCTATGCAATTACAATTACGTTTCAACACTGCAAATGTGTCTACTCAGACGATGGTAAACTACACCTAGTTTACCATCGTCCGAGGAGACATATTTAGCTCCTCCTCTTAGCCCAGCTAGTCTACTTGTAAAGCCCAAACGTAGAAGATTCTATTAGAAATAGTCCTTTCCAACAACTACAATTCCATTCCACTTTTTAAGTGAAATAGAAAGCTTCTCTTACTTCTGACCAAGTGGACTGAACTCCACTGAGAAACAGAAAAAGTACCATAAACAAATGAAGGTAAAGATATGTCACCTAGTAGTTAATTCTTTTGGTAGAAAAAGTTTGTCTTCAAAGAGAGCAGAATACTGCATATATATATATATCAGAAATAAAACTAGCAAGAATATTACCCTCACCCTCTGCAACACGATCTACAGACATGACACATGTCTCAAGGGACAGAGTCGGATGTTCTGCCCGCAATCATCTTTTGTTGCAAATGCTACATTTCCCTGTAGAGACGGGTTTGGCAGAAGCTCGAGAAAATATTAGCGCCTTTTTAGGTGTTATGAATTTTGTCTGATTTTTACTTACGATAGCCAATCAGTATGGGCTCATTAAGAACAATGGCAATTCTTATGAGTGCCTATGATCCGTCAGAATAGAGAGAGGTGCGAAATTTCGTTAAGAACATTTAAAGAACTTGTCACTGGGACTGACAAATAGTTTTGACAGCCAAGTGTTTCTTAATCACTTGATTGTGTGAGCCATCTTGTAGACGATATCGGCCACAGATGGTGCCAACATAAAGGAGAGAGACTAATGGCCGTTTATTATACTTAGATTAGTCTGGCACAAGGCTAAAATCGTGAAGCACCGAGAGAGAATCGACCGAGAAATATCACGTTTAATTCATGTTAAGCAGAGTTGAATGCAACACAAAATTAAAAAGTGTGACGATCGAATTCACTACTAAATATTGCCCTAGGAAAATCGTTCATTTGGTAAAGTTAATCGGGAACATATCCAGGTAAGTCCGTGAGAATCGAACAAACTAGAGTCATGCTGATCTGCAAAAATATTTTCTTAACCATTGCTTCTTCGAACAGTCAGGTTATTTATTAAACATAAAAGACCAATGCAGCGAATTAGCCAATAAGGACCGAACCCAGGCCGACACTCTTCTGGTAAATACGAAGTTTCTATCAATTTACGATTTATTTTGTCCGGTACTAGAAAACAAATGTAGAGAACCTAATGGTGATACAAACACTTGTAGGTGCAAGTGCACGAGGTGCCCGAATGAAAAGGGAGGTTGGAATCGTAAGAAATTACAAGATATGTTTTATTTAACAGTATCGAAGAAAACTACGTATTTGTAACAACAAAAATTTTTACAATGACTTTTTGTAGGAAGACTGGCGAGAAAAGAAGTGCATTTCATTTTAATGAAAATGTGTCCCTGGGGGTCACAAACCCCGTACTGATATTTTTTTCCTTTGATTTAAATTAAATTTAAATTTGAACAAGGGAATGACTCCTATCCAACATATAGAAGGAGAAATCCAGAAGATGGAGGTCACATCGGCAAGATCAAAATAAGGCAATATGAACATGGGTTTGAGCAAGACATCACCAATCAGTGGTTAGTGCCTTACAAAACCTGTTTGTTGCGACAATTTAACTGTCCTATGAATGTTGAAATCTGCTTCTCAATTCATCGAATCATCCTATGATTTTGGAGAGTGACCATCCCATAACCATATATATTCTGAAACTACATTACCCAGGGTACATGGATAAGTATATTTCATTTTGATCAAAGGGGGTCACCGGTGGGGACAACCACCCTACCACTAAAATTTTTCTTTCTCTTTGATATGAATTAAATTTAGATTTGAACAAGGTAATGACTCCTAGGATACTCGGATAACTGTATTTCATTTTGATCAAAGGGAGCATCCATCCCAGTAAAAATTTCCATTTGATCTAAAATAAATTTAAATTTGAACGAGGAAATGACTCCTATCCTAAATATAGAAGGAGAAAGCCA
The DNA here is from genome assembly GCA_963932145.1 of Acanthosepion lycidas. Lineage (NCBI taxonomy): Eukaryota > Metazoa > Mollusca > Cephalopoda > Sepiida > Sepiidae > Acanthosepion > Acanthosepion lycidas. The sequence goes on from OZ010577.1 coordinate 17,411,060, forward strand.
GAAGATGGAGGTCACATCGGCAAGATCATTGAGTAATATTGAAATGCAACATTTTTCTCCACAAATTATAACAATGATTTAAAATCTATCATCATTTTCTTAAACAGCAAATGTGTGACACGCACCAAGGTGCGGGCAATTCGGCTCTAGTACATATATATATTAGGTTGGTGCAAAAACAATGACGTAATAATGTCGTTTTTTGACGTTAAAAAATACGTCAAAAAACGACATTATTACGTCATTATTTTTGCACCAACCTAATATATATATATATATATATATATATATATATATATATTATGGAAGTCATGGAAGTCGACACTCAAAAGCTATATTATGTTTCATGCTTAAACGCAATCGCCAAGCCATATACTGAATGACAACATTAAAAAGAAACTTTTATGTTATTCGTTTCGTCCTTCGAAGCGTCTCTTGATAATTATAATGGTTTTATTTATAGAGTCTTATATGTGTAGAAGGGAAAAGAATGAACAAAAATACCCGTTGCATTAAAACATTGACATTTGTTTTATTTACACCCCCCTCCATTACATACAGGGTGTGGCAAAAGTAACGCCCTTATTTAATTATTAATTTTTATTGAAAAAAAGAAGTAAATTACAATAGTTATACAAAATTTACAAAGTATTGTCACATGAAAACAACATAATTTATGATTAACAAGCTATATAACCTATTCAAAATTCTCCCTTTCATGTTCAATCCAACGCTGAACCCAATGCTAAAAACCATTTAACACATTTCTACATTAATTTCAGAAAAAAAAAAACAAAAAAAAAACAGAAACCACTTGTTTTAATTCAGGAATTGTTTTCGATTTGAGCCTATAAATCAGATCTTTCATTACACTCCACATGAAAACGTCTGATGGCGTTGGATTTGGTGATCATGATGGCCATGTCTTCCTATCCATCACATTCCGAAATCTTGATGAAAATAAATATCACTCTGATTTCTAATTTTCGGCCAGAATTCAGTTTTCCCCAAAAGAAGATATGATTTTGCCGCACCCTGTATATAAAATTCTATCGATAAAACCATTATTAGTCTGAAGAAGTTTCTTCTAAGGACGGATCGAGTAAACTAAGTTATTTTTAATTTTATCATTCGGCGTGTGGGCGATCATGTCTCTTTACAATTCCCTGTCCCTTTCTTTACGCTCTCTCCCCTAATCCATTTCTGTAAACCTTAACACAAGCTGGTTAGGGTTAGAGTTAGGGTTATGGGACGTTATCCTGTCCCTTTTGCCCTCAATAGGTACTGTGAATGTTAAATTATCCAAGCGCCACGTCTTGATTAAATGCTCTAAAAAACTCAACTGACTCTTTCTGATGCTGTCTTTAAGTGCCATTTTTGTTTCCATTTTCTGTAATGCGATAGAGTTGTATATAAAGATCGTAATTGTTTTATTACCCCTTAGGCAAAAGAACACTTTTGCCACCAGTCCAAGAAGAAATATTTGGGCGTCAAAAAACATAAGGAAAATTAATTTCTTTCAATAATGTGTAAATATCCACCCTTTGCCTGATGAAAGTCGCGAGACTGGAAACACGTGTAGCAAAAACATGGAAAATAAATTATAATATATATTAAAAAAAATCAATATTATAAACAAAAATGTTTGCGGTTTCTCTCTTCTTTTTAAAATATACACTTTTATCTCGTTGGAACAACTATAACCTCTTCCTGATATATATATATATATATATATATATATATATATATATATATATATATATATATATATATTGTTGTTTGTTTGTTTGGGTTTTATGGCATATCAACCACTGTGGGTTATTTAATGCCAAATCCAGTTTATATGAATTTTAAATGCCTATTTTGTATAGAATAAAAAACGTATAGCTGGCAACATTATTGTTTAAAAAAAAAACGTATAGCTGGCAACATTATTCCTTTTCTACGAAAAAAAAAAAAAAAAACTTAGAGCTGGCAACATTATTGTTTCAAAAACTTAGAGCTGGCAACATTATTTTTCTGAAAACATTATCTGAGACCTTGCTGTTGGATGCAGTTTATCGCCATACCCAGGACGCGGATGTAGTTTACCGTCATACCCAGGACGCGGATGTAGTTTACCGTCATACCCAGGACGTTACATATATATATATATATATATATATATATATATATATATATATATATATATATATATATATATCCTTAAGGTGTGCTATATTTATGGGATAAAGTGCTCAATATCAGAGATAGAGCGTGTGTAAACATAAAAGTGAACATAGAAGTCAACACTTAGAGGCGACAGTCTGTTTCATGCTAGATGCAATCGTCAGGCCTAAGTATTGACTTCTATGTTCACTTATATATATATATATATATATATATGTGTGTGTGTGTGTGTGTGTGTGTGTCTCTCTCTCTCTGTCTCTGTCTCTCTCTCTGTCTCTCTCTCTCTCTGTGTCTCTGTGTGTGTGTAAAATCGATAGATATACAGATCAGTTGAAATATTTCTGATTCCTTTGACATGAAAATAACATTGATCGCAATATACACAAATGTACTGCTTTGGCGATACAAATTTCCATGCCGACGTCACAGACGCGGCAGTAAGAACAATTTTACATCTATTTGTGCTGCGCATGCTCGACTGGTTAATGAAGTAAAAACACATTGACACAAATAGACATTAACAAATTAAATTAGATAAAGAAAGGCAAATAGATAGGAATAAACTGTTATTGATTGATATGAACAAGGATTACGGCCACATAACATTGAAATACCGGTTCCCATACGATCACCGAAGTTAAGGAACGTCGAATCTAGTCTGTGCCTAGATGGGTGACCGCTTAGAAATATCATGTGCTATAAGCTTTGATGTGCGGTGCTGTAATGGATAATGGCTCAAAATTGTTAATCGAAGGGCCGAGTTCGAATTTCAGTTGGGTTCGTTATATTCAGTTATGATCAAATATCACTGGGAAAGGTATGGATCCCGTTCTTCCCTTAAGCTATGGGTAAAGTAGTAAGTCTTGTATCACGAAATCATTATTATTATCTCCAAAACACTGTAAGAAAATAATTTCTGGCTTTAATTAACTTGCAAAGTGTTGATAGTATGTAAAAAACGAATGAATGAATCACTCAATAGATGGTGAGACATTCAGGCTTATGTATATTAAGGATGCCGATCAAGCGTTGTGCAACCCATTAAGTTTGAAGTGGGGCACAAGTACTGCAGACGTGGCAGCAATAAATGCGTCTAGGGTAAGATAGCCTAACGAGGCTAAACCCTGTCCAAGCTGATTTTAATTTTTTCCTTTGCCTAGACTGGTTGCTAAGCAAGGCTATAGGGACTGGTCTGTCCTGCTATTTGCGCATTTTAGGGGAAAGGGAGAAGAGATGGACTCATACCTTCCTCAAGGGTGTTTGCGCGTATGTGAATGAAAAAGAATCAACTGGAATTCGAAACCTGGCTCCCCGATTTCGCATTCTCAGTCGCTATCCATTACACCATGCAAATATCCATTTACAGTTACGTTGTGTTGGTAGTGTAATGCATATCAGCGTAGAACACGTTGAGCTATGTTCAAATTTGGGATTTGTCTGTTACATTTACTTGCACACCTATACATGAATCCATCTCTTCTCCCCCTCAGCTATGGGTTAAATAACAGAGGAGACTGAACTTTCTAGCCTCGCAGGGCAACCAATCCAGAAGAAAGTAAAAACTGAATTCAACTTGTGAGGAAAGCAATTTTTATTTCTAAAAAAAAGATTCACAGATACTGAAGAAAAGGATGTCGCGGAGAATCATGATCATCTAGTTAAAATATACATATATGCATACTCATGTGTGCCAAACAGAAATTCCGGCACGATTAAGTTATTTCCTTTATTTTTTTTAACCGGCACGCTGCCTATTTCGTACGGAGGGTTTATTATTTTTCAACTAGTTTTCTCTGCGGCACGATTATTTTGTTCGACCTCTATTCGAACTTATAATAAAAAAAATTCCCTGCGGAACGTATATTCGAACCAGCACGCTTATTTTATAGCGCTCTGCTAAGCGCGGCACAAAACCGAAAGTACTGAACTCCATACTCAGTCGTAACCAAATAAGCGTGCTAACCATTGCACAATGTCGAAATTCCTGGGACGTTTATTTTATAAGTTGAAATATTCCCACCGGCATGGCTATTCCAGACAGCACTTATATTTGGAACAAAGGAATACAAACAATATTTACCTGATCACTATCCACTCTTTGTATGAGGATGGCCACAAACACGTTAACCCTGATGGTTGCATTCACGATTGTTTATAGTATTACTTTAATTTGTTTATATGTTGGGGCAGCACAGTGCAGATTCTCAACATCAGATGACAATAAAAACTTAAGATAATTGTAAACTATCTGAGACGATAGTATGACACTGACGGAGTCTTTAATGTCCGAATCATAACATGAAAATAAGAAGTCTGCCATGTATTACGGCATCGAGTGCTTCCAACTGATTTCTCATATAACTCCTTAGTAAACCCGATACTGTTCAAATGGGAACCGTTGCTCTCATTTTGATTTGACAGTAAGTCCGCAAACATATATACATACACACACAGGTGATAATGGTCGGACACTCGTGTCCTCGACGCAGCCGTCCTTGATCGTTAATTGATCACTTGAGTACAGGTATTAAGTGCAACACACCAGCATTTTCCCCACTAGAGACACAGTTAAGTGGAGATCATTTCACATTGATAGGGGAGGCCCTAAGGCTCTTTCCTTAGACCTACGGGGTTTCTTATCTACATCAACGACCTTCCTGATGTCATCAGTTTCCAACTAGATATTTATACTGATAACGCAAGTATTTACACCTGGTCTAGTAGTAAGTTGGATAAGTCCAACAAAAAGTAAAATTCCTCTCGAAAATGACCTCCAATTAATATCGGTCTATATTTCTGAGAGGCGGTATTGTGTACACTATTTACATTATTCGGACTATTGTCCTCATCTTTGTCGCCATATTTATTACAACGTTTCAGCACAGTGGATAAAGGCGTTAGTTAGATCCAGCGACAGGACCCAAAGAGTGTGAGTTCAATACCCGGTTAAGGCAGTGGAGAACTTGGAGAGGGGAATTAACAGGAGATAACTGATAACTGACATCCATTAGACATGGCACGTGGAACTAGAACAGTCTACCCTAGTGAACGAAAAAAAGGGTTCACTTCGACATTCCAACCACCTGAAGAAGGCCAGAACGTACAACGGCCGAAACATTGTAATACATATGGCGACAAAGATGAGGACAATTAGTTGTTAACTGGAATAAGAAATGGTCTTTAAATTTTGACGCCTTCAAAACGAAACTTCTATTCTTTAATCATTATAGAGAACCATTTTGCTCTTCATCAGCACGGCTGATGTTAACGTCCAGGACAGCAATTCTTTGCGCCTTCTAGAGCTCATATTTTCTACTCATAATAGAATGATTACATTGAACCAATTGCTAGCTCTGTTACTAAGAATGTTCGTTCACTGTGTCGTGCCAGATAATTTTTACTTGTCAGAATCCATCTTGCATATTTATTAACCTACCATTTGTCTCTGCATGGGACAGTGCTGGCATATCTTGTCTCCAAAAAAGAATCTGTAATATTTTCGCTCCTGACCTGTTATCTAGACTTCCCACCGCTGTGGCATGGCTTCCCTGTGCCTTTTCTATAAATACTTTTATGGCAATTCTTCTAATGAGCTTTCCTCCTTGGTAATCTTGACTGCATGAATTTAAGCATACTACTATATTGGCAATTAGGTCTCATCTTCATACTGATGAAATAGCTAGAACCGTAAGTTCTATTCTAATAGATTCTTCTCTCGCACTTCTCGTCTGTGGAAATCTCTTCCGGTTTCTTACATCCATGCCACCTTCGTTTTTCAAAAGTTTAAATACAGCCTCAATCGCCATCTTCTAGAATCCTGTTCTTTTATTCTTCTTTCGCTTAACTAAAGTCTTCTCATTCTCTTTCACTCCCAATAACCTCTTGCGTGACATTATCGCTTTGCTTAAGACGAAATGATTTTAAAAAAGATAGATGCTCAGACGTGATACCCTACTTATAAAATTAAGGAGCTTAAAATAAAACGACTGAAGAAGGGTAAGATCCTCACCAAATGAAGTCACTTAACTGTTAAATGTTTGCAGAATCAACTAGAAACAACCAATGTTTGCCTATAGAGTCACGTATTATCATAATGTTTACCTGTCGACTCAATTATAAACCAGACCAATATTTACCTATAGACTATAAAAGTATATAAAATAAAAAACAGATTTCAATATGCAAAAAAGACTAAGACGAGCTGGTAAAATCTATCACTGAAGCAACCCACCAAACCTGTAATAATTGTAATAAATTAGAAAATACAGCAGAATTACTAATACTAATGCTACACAATTGCCCGCCCGTGACAATAATACTAACGACTCCATCATTCAACAAAGAAACGAATAAAGAAGGACCTATTTAGTGTATTCAAAGCATTTTTATTGAACGAATAAGTACTGAGAGACGAGAAGCAGCCTTGTCGGCTCCTACGATTTGAACAAGGCGAAAGATCACAATATTTTATTGTCTTGCGTCAGCCATTATAAAGAACATAGCCGTTCGCTAGCTTGTGTCGATTAAAGAAAGGTATATCGAGAGAGAGAGCAACTTTTCACCAGAACACTGGAATTGTTATAGCAACCGACAATGAATTAAAATAGTAAAAAAATTAAAGCTAATTAATTTTCATGTTGAATTGTTTTTATTTACACTTGTGTTCTCCTATAATTGTAGCACACACACACACACACACATACATATATATATATATATATATATTGATATATATATATATATTGATAATATTTCAAAGAATTAATGAACTTATTATAAATCCAACATTTGTACTACTTCAAACGCCAATTCTAGAACAAAGGCGTGCGGAGGTTCGAGCCCTGTACTAGAGCCTATTTTTTTCTGTTGTGATTTTTCGCGTGTGTGGGACGATAGTGAGATGGAATTGGAGCCTCTATCTTGGATACGGTTATCCACTAGGAGTGGCGTTTGAAGTAGCACACACACACGCGCACACATACACACACATCTTTTGAACAGGAGTAGAGGTTTTATAAGACTTTAGGAGTGAACAGGAGAGGTTTTATAAGACTTTAGATGGAGCCTGAAACAAAATCGTAAAAAGCAGGAAGCTTTTTACGATTTTGTTTCAGGCTCCATCTAAAGTCTTTTCCTTTTCATTCATATCCAATAGACCTTTGAATCTTAGTAGCGTTATCACCTTGCTTAGAGTGAATTGATTATACACACACACACAGACACACATACACACACACACATATATATATATATATATATATATATATAGATACATAGATAAATAATATTAGTGATCCATATACATACATATATATATATATATATATATATATATATATAATATATATATATATATATATATATATATATATATATATATATATATATATAAATAAATAAATTCCCAAGAGGCCAGAATCCAGGTAGAACTCAATGTCCAGGACAGAGTAAGAATATAATATAAAAGCCACAAGCACTAATATTCCATGGTTATAATTTATTACATTGGAATCATAATCACGATCCAATTCGTCAGGAATTTATAGGTCTTTTATATTATTTATATATATATATATATATATATATATATATATATATATATATATATAATGATGTTTAAAGACTTTGCGGCCCAGTGTGTATCAGATCTTAATTAGTTCTTCCGCAAAGTTTGCCTGACTCTGCACGCACCATGACCATTATTATAAAATCCTTTGCGCAAATCGTCTGGCACATACATCAAAATCGATGGTGAACATTACGTTCTCCATAAGGATGTTCAATAGAAAAGTAAGAATAATTTTCAAAAACTGACTACAAATGTTCAACTTAGAAATTCACTTAATTTGCGTCAAGTTTGGGTTATATTGAATATATATATATATATATATATATATATATATATATATATATATTAGGTTGGTGCAAAAATAATGACGTAATAATGTCGTTTTTGACGTTAAAAAATACATTAAAAAACGACATTATTACGTCATTATTTTTGCACCAACCTAATATATATATATATATATATATATATATATATATATATATATAATTATTATTATATTTTTATCATAAGAGATCATAATAAAAATATTTTAAAATCGATACACAAAATACACAAAAGCTTTCATGTTTAAATACTTTGATTGTATGAAGAAATACAAGCAAAGTATAGAACATAAAAACGTTTGTGTAGTAATTTAAAAATTATTTTTTTATTATAAAATCTAATAAAAATATAATAATAATATTTTGTTCTATTTTGTACTGAGCACTTTTTTAAAAAGGAAAATGCTACGATTTTTATTCCATCTGTTCATTCTCCAATGTGGATATACATACTTAGAAATAGAAATATATATATATACATATATATATATATATATATATATATATATATATATATATATATTTCTATTTCTAAAGAAGTAATGTATTTTTTTTATTTAGTGGCTACTCATATTTAAATAGACGTTGCTTTTATTTTATACAGTATATTTATGTTTGTCTACCGGCCGGAATATTCGATGAATCATATTAAATAAACATATGCAACCTCTGGCAGGATTCGAACCCGAGTCCCTCGTTGCCAGAATCGTTAGATCCGTTGTGCTTTCGACCAACTCGGCCACGAAGGTCATCGCGAAAGGCCGAATACCTTTTCTAAGCGTAAATTCCTCTCTTCATGGCTTCTCGAAATTTGCGTATCTGCCCAGTTTCGTATCTAAACGTAAACAAAGCAATTTCTAAAAAAGCAAGGGATTTTTAAATATTGATTAATCCGACATATTTCTATCACTTTAAACGTTATTTTTAGTGGTTACCCATATTTAAGTAGACGTTCGAATATGGAAACGGAATTGAGAAGATATGAACTTTCGAGAATCATATATATATATTTTTCGAGAATCACACACACAGACACAGAAATACACACAGATACAGACACACACACGCAGACACACACACACACATATATATCCATGTTAGACCTCAGCTGACATGATCTATGTTAGACCTCATCTGACCTGATCCATGTTAGACCTCACCTCATCTGATCAATTTTAGACCTCACCTCCTTTTCAAGGTTAACTATTTGCCTAACGCTGGGACCCAACTCGCAGTACAAAAACGGTTTAAGAATCCCATCATTCTTCATCTTGACCACTCTGTGACAATCAGGAATGAAGTACCAGTGACTTTATGCCGCTAGACTGACTAAGTTCAAGGATATCAGTGGCACTCACTTGAATTTGCCACTGGATAGCCAATATATGGCGGAGACACTATTGATGAAATAACTCCAGCCTTTTTTAGGTGTCTCCGGAAAGTGGACCAGGTCTGAACTGCATAGAACAATGAAAATAAAACACAGGTATGGAATGTCTTCAGCTTCGTCTCAGTCGAAATTCCATACTAAGACAATTGAGGTTCAGCCAATTTTCCGAATCTATTACCGGCCTTATCATCAAGAGACATAAATATATACATACATACATACATACATACATACATACATACATCTATTTATATATATATGAAGAGGCTTCCCGTCGATATCGTATTAGTATAATTGTCCAATAACTAAATCGCTTCAAGTGTTTATGTCAGTCATGAGATCTAAGTCACGTCAGTAATTTTCAAAAAACGACCCCAAATGATGCAAGAGTTCAGGTTTTAAAATAAAATGGTTGATAATGATGGCGATTGTTTGACTCTTGATTTTCTCGGGCATTGAAGACATAGCCTGTTACAATATCTTTCTTCACTACTTACAAGCCAAATCCACTCGTTCATAAGTCATATAATATATACACAGACACATATACACAGATAAATGCACACGAGCATATATATATATATATATATATATATATATATATATATATATATATATATATATTACATAATATCCAGCGTCAATAATAATAACAATAACACTACTCGGAGTTTCATGCAGTTAATGCAATCTTCAGGTGTGGATTCTAACCCTTATCTATCGCGTCTCTACGTTGATATAAATGTGAATGTCACTATGTCACTGTGTCACACTTTTTCAGTTAAAGGGACACAACTCTCTAACTTTCAATAACTCATGTTACAGTAATTTTAGATTCCCAAATTTTCATTAAAGCAATTGTTTTCGGCGAGTTTTTATGTGATGTTTTGCGACGAATTTTTCCCACAATAACAATTTGTATAATTTGGAAATAAATTTGGGAATAATCGAAATTAATTGCGAAATCCATAGAAAGTCACTCATGAATTGAAAATAATTGTTTTTACGGAAAGTAAGGACCTACGTACATCAAATTGTCTTTAAATTAATTGGCAGCAGAAGAATTATCGTTGAACTTTTAAAAGGTAAGCTGAAATATTAATGTAATTCTTAAATGCAAAGATCAATTTTGAGTTCTGTAGTTCATTGTTGCCTATCGCATAGCAGCAGTACGCCCCCCAAAAGAAATCTCCGCCAACAGCGGACCAGATTGCAATCAAAAGAGTCAAGGCTGCAGTGAGTAAAAGAAAGTGCTGTGCAAATGAAAAGCCAGATCAAACGGCAACCAGATCTCCGAATGCTGAAAATATGCAAAGTCCTAGGGACTCTCAAACCCCTGAACAAACTGAAGGTTTAGTCAAGAGACCTCCGCAGAAGCTAACGTAAATGCTACCTGATAGACTGTCTTTTAAGCTAATATATATATATATATATATATATATATATATATATATATATATATATATATATATATATATATATATATTTATATATATATATATATTTATATATATATATATATATATATATATATATATATATATATATATATATATATATATATAAGAGGTCTGTCTGAAATATAACTGGACTAGGTGTGCTGTGTAAGCTATGGGTGAAAGAGAGATAAACTGATTGTTTTATTATCTAACATATCTTCGGAGTATGCAACTATAATATTTGCGTTTGATTTTTTCAGTGCGCGAGAAGGGACGAGAGTTGTGGCAGGACAAATCGTAGCTCTTTCACCAGGACAATGTGCCTGCTCACAATACCGTGAAATCCGGTGGTTCCTGGCCCTGAAGAACATCACCGTACTGAAATAACCTTCCTATTCACTTTATCAATTTAATATGCGAACTACCTTCTTATCAGGAATATATGAATGTCTTTTTTTACAGGGTCAAATATCAGAAAAGAAATTAAAAAGTAAACATTTATTAAAAAAAAAATAAAAGACTAAAAATATAACAAATTAACAAAGATATAATTTAAAATGTGTGCAAATTCCAAGCAATGCTTTCTAAATAATGTTTTTTTTTTCCGTTGGAGTGTAATGAAGTATTTTCGGCTGAAGTCTTGCATTGATATCAATATATATTTCCTTCATTTGTACTGCAGCTCCTCGATCTACATTACACTTTTTCTTTTTTGCTAATGTCTCTTCCTTTTTCAAATACGCAATTAGTTTCCACAAATTTGAATGCGTGTTAGTATAACTTCGCTTATTAAAAAGTTTAAATCGAAGTAACAATATTGTGAGCTAGATATACTTGAGAACAAGGCACTTCACATATAAAAAAAATAAGGCGAAATTGTATTACGGCTCAAATCCTATACGGCAAAGTTTCTACGGCGAACATTCCTGAGGCGAGTTTTCCTACAGTAAAAATGTTTACGGCGAATGTTCCTAAAACCATTTCAAAGGTTGAAGCGAAAGTCCGTACTGAATTAAATGCACACGCGATGTTCAAATAAACTTAGTATCATATGCTTCCGATTGGTTGAAATGATTTTATTGAAGTTGGCGTCGAAATTTCGATGATATCCGAATTAAAACAGAATGAAAAGACTTGAAGATCTATTTTCTAAATATTCCAACGTCTTCGCTGCTAATTTTCTCTCGTGGAACACAATAAGCAGGAAGCATTAAGTAAACGCATTTAAAATCTATTCGCTTAACAACTTAGGATATCGAAGACGAAAAACTCAATTCGCTTGAGATTATAATGGCGTTATGTGAATGCCATTATTTTTTCCCTGTTTTTGATGTAATTCATTTTGAGAAAATATGGAGTGCTGATTTTATTTGAACTAATTTAATATTTCAATAAATATATTCGCCTGTTTCTGTCTCTTCATTAAATGGGTTCTAATTTGAATAGCGGATAGGAGAATAGAATTCTTTGAGTAAACTCGAGTACATTACATTGCATGTGATGAGCATGATGGTCAAAAGAATTAGAAGAAATTCTTTCGTTTCATTTTAGAATTTACTTTGTCTTTTTCGCTTTTCTGTCGTTCTTTCATTTTTACTCGCGCGTTCTTTACGCACACTCTTTCTTTTTTCTCTTTACACTCTTTCTCTTTTCTCTTTACACACTCTCTTTCTCTTTTCTCTTTACACACACTCTTTCTTTTTTCTCTTTACACATTATCTTTCTCTTCTCTCCTTAAATATTCTCTTTCTTTTTTATCCTTACACACTCTCTTTCTCTTCTCTCTTTACACACAGTCTTTCTATTTTCACTTCACACATTCGCTTTCTCTTCTCTCTTTTCGCTTTCTCTTTACACACTTTCTTTCTCTTTTCTCTTTACACATTATCTTTCTCTTCTCTCTTTACTCTCTCTCTCTCTTTCTCTTTACACACTTTCTTTCTCTTTTCTCTTTACACCTCTTTCTCTTCTCTCTTTACTCTCTCTCTCTCTCTTTCTCTTTACACACTTTCTTTCTCTTTTCTTTTTACACCTCTTTCTCTTCTCTCTTTACTCTCTCTCTTTCTCTTTACACACTTTCTTTCTCTTTTCTCTTTACACCTCTTTCTCTTCTCTCTTTACTCTCTCTCTTTCTCTTTACACACTTTCTTTCTCTTTTCTCTTTACACCTCTTTCTCTTCTCTCTTTACTCTCACTCTTCCTCTTTACACACTCTGTTTCTCTTTTCTCTTTACACACTCACTTTATTTTTCTTATTTTTACGGATTTCGATTACATTTTCTCCTGTTTATTTCTCTCTCTCCTTCCTCTCTCTCTCTCTAAGGGATTTGGCACACGTCTCTGTTAAGAAAGTTCCTTATATTTTTTCGTGATTTCTCTCTGTATCTAACCGCCACCCTTGTCTCTCTCTATCTTTTTAAGGATTCTTTACTATTCTATTAAAAAGTTTTCTTTTTTCCCATTTTCGTACTTTCAATTTCACTCACTATTTCTCTCTGTTTTTCTCTCCGTCCCCTTGTTCAAGAGCTTTATAATAACTATTCTCTAACAAATGTTCTTTCTTTTCTGGTCTCTTTCTCTTTGTATTCTTCCCTTTGGAATATATGCTTTCTCTCTCTCACTGCCTCTACCTCTCTGTCTACAAACGAACAAATATTAAACGTACACAACTATACTATATGTTTTTGTGTGGGCGTGTACATATAAATATATACACACACAAACACACTCAAACACCAAAAACGAACAAACCTAACCCCCCCATAATTAATACCTCAATATATAACACAATGCAACACCGAATATACTACTAACGATAAAAAATGAAACATTAAATAAACGATAATTAGGATATCAACAAACACTCCCTTTAAAATATGTACACTATTTAACAATTACATATATATGCGTGCAACGTGCGTACTGTGCGTACGGGAGTATACATACATACATACATACACGCACACACACACATATATATATATATATACATATATATATATACAAAAAAAAATTCTATTTACCCAACAAAACGTTTAATACACTAAAAATATTAAAAAATTCACCGTTTAAGCACTAGTTTATTAATAATAAAACTGTTATATTCCGTGCTAATAGGAATATATACTTGAAAAACAAGGTGGATAAAATAAGTAAATGTTTATTGTAAAAAAAACAGTGCAATAAGAATAAAGGTAACAATTATGCACAAGGTCGTCTCAAGTCAGTCCAGTAGTGAGTGCTACTATTGGAAGGTCGGAAGTCCTCATGTAAGTCTGAGTTGTACTCAACAGATCCCAGCTAGCCTCTGTAGTCTGTTGACTTACAGATACTTATAGACTGTTACTACCTATAGTGTATCACTCATGAGGGTGACAGGTTATTCCATTACGTCAAAAACACAGACATAATTGTACATGTACATATATGTAAAACTATTTACTATTTATGCAATATATTTTTAGAATCATATATATATATATATATATATATATATGTGTGTGTGTGTGTGTGTGTGTGTGTGTGTGCTTGTGTGTGTATAAAGTATTTATCATTTAAGCATTAATACCAATTATTTATGTAAAAAACAAAATACAACTTCACCAGCAAAAAAAAAAAAAAAAAAAAAAAAAAATGAAACTCGAACACCTCAAAATTAAATTCGGTGACATGTCTAGAGATTGAAACAATTCGCCCCAAACGGTAAATGAAAAAAAAAGAAGGAAAAAGGAAAAAAGTGAAAAGGTTAAGAGCGCGTATAAAGTGAAAAAAAAAAAAAAGCAAAATCAAAAAAGACATATGATCACGCCACCCTACACGTACATACATCCGCGCAGACAAGCGCACGCCCGCGAACGCACATCCGCATAGATGAGTGCATGGCTGCATGCGCAAAACGCAAACACTAACACAAAATACGGAAAAAAATTTACACCAATGATAAGTGCATAAAAAGGCAAAAAATAAAAAATATAAGCACTAAATTGCTAAAAAAAAACCCTTCAAGTATTTCAATTCAAGAAATATCGGATTTAAGAAACCATTCATGGATCCATATTAGTGAAAAGGAATTAGCTCTTTATTTTTACTGAACAATGTTAGATAAATAAATGAAGAAATCATTCCTCGAGTCCGTGTTAATTTACTAGTCACATGTCAAACTTATTAGCTACGTAATTAGTTGGAGAAGAAAAGAGGTAGAAAGGAGGAGGAGGAGACGGCTTTAAAAAAATTTGGGTAGATGCTATCGCTGCCTGGGGAAGATTTCACAACGCTCATAATTTAAGAAATTTAGTTTGGGGGTATTTTACACATCCCCCACGAGTAATATAGGCTACTAGGGACGGGTGTTTTATCGAGTCACCTTCTGGTTGATAACCAAGACAAGCGGGTTTTGCATGCTCTGTTATTTAATCCATAGCTGGAGTGAGGAGAGAAGAGATGGATTCTTAACTTTCCCAAGGCTATTTGTGCGAAATTGAACACAATAAATTCGAATTCCATCTGAGGTCTTTATATTAACTTCAGCAATAAATAACCTGTTTGTATGGCTCATGATAATTGAATCATTATTTTATTCTTATCTAGTTTTATTGTCATCGGAATTTCTACATCAGATGAATTATTTCCATTCACCAAAAAGCCACACTTATTCTTAATAGCCAAAGGCATTTTGCTTTATATAAAACAAGCTGTCGAATAATATTGAAGTTTTGGAGAAGGTATTAAATCCTGTTCAAGCGAAGTCATTGGTAGATTTATTTTGTTAGTTTACAGATACCGTAATTCCCCATGTATAATACGCCTTCATACATAATACGCACACCTAAAATTGTGCTGAAAGTGTGGGAAAATGCTTGTACCTATGCATAATACGCACCCCTTGTTTGGTAATCAAACCCTATAAATTGTATCTCTCCAATTTTATTACAGTCAACGTTTCCTACTCTTATTAAAAAAAATTGTTCTAAACATAGAATAACATTATTCTAATTTAGTTTAATGCTAATACTTATTTTATTTTACGGCAATTTTTTTAAAGATATTTTGCAGCTGTGCATAGTACGTACCCCTGATTTAGCTTATTTATTTTAGAAAAAAATGCGTATTATACATAGGGAATTACGGCAATTACTAGCAGAGTCATTATAATTCAAAGATGTGTTAGAAAATTTGGATTCATTTTTTTTCAAATTTTGTTCTTTCAAGAACGTTTCTATCGATCCATGGACTTCTCCAGATAACCTACCCGCGTGAGAATAGAAGGTAGCCAACAGAAAAAAATCTAAACGTTGTAAACATGTCTCTTCATACGGGTAGTACACCTGAAGAGGGACGCTGAAGACTCAATCGAACCGTTATGGGAACTAAGAAATTAGAGAAAAGTAAGATTTACATTGTCCATAAAATCTCTTTGAAAGGTAGATTTAATTATTCCGAAAATAATCTCCATTATTAGCGATGACAAAAGCTCATTTACAGTGATGAAAAATCTGTCATTCTTAACTGAAAGAATCTCTAAAATCCATTGTAATGAGCGATTCACACAATCGTTAATCAACTAATTAAATGTATTCACTAGAATGATTGAATTCAGAAAAAAGCATTTGTTGCATAGAGTAAATGCATCTTTTCCTTTATTGATATATTCACATATATGAATTAGTATTTATGCCAGGAAGGAAACGACAGGAACTCCTAAAGAGGGAAATAAAAGAAAGTGAGAAGTAAGGACCAAATATCAATCGTAAGAAGAGAGAATGGTTGTCAGCCCAAGATGTGAACTAAGAATTGAAGATGTCGGAATCAAGTAAGGAAATTAAAATGTATAATTAGAGTATCAGCAAAGGAGAGTGTTATAGAACGTGAAGGCCAAGGCCAGAATTGTAAGCGGTTGGTCGGAGAGCCTCGTGAACGTGGTATTCTCACAGTGATTGATTGCCTTTGTCTGGGTTTGCTTATAATTCCAAAACGGCACGAATTCAACAGAAAAGCTCAAGAATTCTGAAACGCCGATATGCCTCTCACACCCTGGTTGTGAGACCGGCTATGATCACTCGCAGAGGGACGCTGAGCCAACGTACGACATGCGTCATTCCTCCTCTTAGAATCCAAGCTGCCATGACCAATAAAACGAAAAAGAAAGGGTTGTTTTCGTTGACACCATTTTTTTTACTTTGTAAAATTTGACACTCTCAGGGCAGATTGAAAGCAAGTCTAATAATCTATGTAACGAATGTGTGCAAATGGTTGGCAAAGGTGTTATAGCAAAACGATAATCCTTACTCAAAGCTACAAAAGATAAGAAATTGTGGAGAGCCATGATTACCCACAACCTAAAAGGACACTATATATATATATATATATATATATATATATATATATATATATAAAATCTTTATGCATACAAATACAAATTTAACGGCGTAACAAAAGTGCCAAAAACTTTCTGTCGTTGAAAAAGACCAGACGATATGCATTGAACAGATGTCATCCTTCATTTGAAAAAAGGCACCCCGTCTTTACCTTGACTTAATCTCTTTCCGAAAGTAACTCATATGTTGATACAAAAGTTGACAGTGAAAATGAATACCCTACCGCCCCTTATTAAAATGATTGGTCTCCTCCATATGGATAGAAACTGATATTACGTATGGATATGCTTATAAAGCTCCGTAAATTTCAAATTTAGTTATTCCAAAATTCGCTTGAGGATGAAACAAAAATAGGTACTTTAATTTAATTTCTATAATTAAATTGGAAGTTTTTAGCTTCTTTTTGAAGCATGGTAATTCCTATGAAGCGACGGAATCATATTTAAAAAATAATTATAATATATATATATATATATATATATATATATAGTTTAAAATTCATAGGGGAAGAGTGCTCAGTATCGTTTATAGAATGCATATAATTAAAGACATAGGAATCCACATTCCCTGGTAACTGCTAATTTCACGCTTAAATGCGATCTTCAGACCTTGTAATCTGGATGAATATATTCTTTTTAATTGTAGTTATGATAAAGTTGCTGGGAAGAACAATATATTTTGATACGTTGGGTTTATCAGCATGCTTTATCTATGTTGAAATATTTTACAAGGGTCATTCAAGAAATAAGGTGAATTTTTCGGTATAAGGACTTTTAATACAGATAGAATCTTACATTTTTATTTTTCAACGTAGTCTCCCAGCACTGTCACACACTTTTCCCATCTGTGCACAAGCTTCCGTATTCCCTCAGCGTAAAAATCTTTGGACTGATGTCTCAGTCAGTCGCTCACAACACTTTTGACTTCATCGTCACTTTTAAACTTCGTGCCACTCGTGAACGCTTTCAAGGGACCAAACAGGTGAAAGTCTGAAGGGGCAAGGTCTGGGCTGTAAGGGGGATGAGGGCGCATGTGTGAGGCTGTGCGAGGCCCTTGCTTTGTCATGATGCAATTCAAGGTCATCATGGACAATTTTGTGTGCTGTCCCAACGGATAAGCTCAAAGTCCTTGCAATGTCATTCACTGTCACCTTTCTGTCAGACTGAATGAGGTCATTGACTGATTCGTCACCTCAGGAGACCTCACTTCTGTAGGCCTCCCAGGCCTGTCTTCATCCTCAACACTGCTCCGTCCTTCTTTAAAAAATTTAGTCGATTTGTAGACATTTTTTTTTGCTGAAACATGTGGCACCATACACAGTTGACATTCTCCTATGAATTTCAACTGGTTTGCACCCGTCAGCAACCAAAAACTTGATAACTGACCGCTGCTCAATACTAAAGCATGCTTCTTGGTCGGCCATCTTTGTTAATCGCCAAAACTTTCAAATTTTTTTTTAATCTGTAAAAGAAATTAAATCTATGTGTAAAAGAAGTAAAAAAGAAGAAAAGAAAAGTAAGCTTCTATCTGTATTAGAAGTCCTTATACCGAAAAATTCACCTTATTTATTGAATGACCCTCGTATGAGCCTTTTGTTTCACATTGAATATGAGTTACGGTATTGGTAGAACTTGAAAGTATTTTCAACATATTTCTCATCTTTGTGTAAATACTAAGGGCTGCAAATTCTGAGTGCTCTTAACTTAAAATCAATGATTATTACGGATTTTATTTTGTTGTTATGATGATAATCAAAATTTATGAGATCATTTTTATTAGTTGATTTTCGGTGGACACTAAGTTTTAAACTGCTGTTAACATAGGGTGTATGCTATCTAGGAAAGGTGAAGTATTGTTTCTTTCCATTTCATACGTAAAATATATTGTATGTTCGATTTTGTTCAGTTTAACTACAAAATCAGGTAAATCAGTATCACAAGGATATATTAATAGAGGATCATCAAATATATCAGAAGTATGTTGATTGTTTAGGTAAAATATTTTCGAAATGATCATTCATGAAATTTTCAGAAAATACATGTCATCATTCCACTTAGGGGTGATCCTCTTGCTAATCTAATTTTTTGTTTATAAAAATTATTGTTAAATATGAAATAGCATTGACTGGATATGAGACGCATATTTTTTATTCTTTTAGCTATTGGTAGGGAGGATTTTTTATTGTTTTAGATGATTTTTTTTAAAGATTTTCGCATGTATTAATCGGATGTTGGTATAAAGAGATTGTATATCTAGCCTGGCCATGGGTTTGTCAGTCATATTTGTTCCCTTTTGTTTTCAACTAGGATGCCTTATTTATACGTGATTGGCTGATTGTTCCAAGAAGAGGGGTTTCAAATTTTTTTATGGGTTTCGCCGCCAAAACATGAAATATTAGAGCGCATTGAGATGTGTGTTTTGTCAATTTTAGGGAGACCATCAAATTTGGGTATTCTAAGGCAGGGTTGCGCAACCTTTGGCACGCGTGCTAAACATGGAACGGCGATGACTTGTTTCTGGCACGCGAAATTTATTCATTAGATTCCCTTTTTGACTTACTTTTATTCTTTCTCCTCTTTCATGTCTATCATTATCTCATGTATTTTTATTTTCTGTCCTTTACAGTTTGTGCAGAATGTCATGATCATTAGATGAGAAACGATGTAATTCAAATGGAGAAGATATTAGAGAATTTAAAAAAAAAAACTGGACTGAAAAATGTTGAATGATTAATAAAGACAATAAAGCCTTATGCATTTTCTGTTCTTCTGATAAGGGACAGTTTGAAAATTGTCATAAGAACTTAAGTAATAAAACAAAACTCAAGAGAAAAAACGGAATGAATTTCTCATGAACTGAGCAAGACAAAAAAGGAAAAAAAAAGGCTGCGGCCCATTTCCAACTTAGTTTTTTTCTAACCTTGATGTTTCATAAGCCCAACATGGAAAGCCACTCAATAATGGAGAGTATATTAAAGAAACTTGGATAGAATTTGACAATTTTTCAGAAAAGGAAAAGATTATTCAGCGCATTAAAGATTTGTCTGTGAGTATAATGTTACGGTTTTTTGGGTATATATATATATATTACTAGTGAGCTAATCCAAATGACTTAACTTCCTTTATAGTCTATCAATAGAAGGTTAACCAATCAGAAGCCGCAGAACATTGTATCCGTCGTGTATAAAGGCGGCCATCTTTGTTTACCCTACCGAAGGACCAGTGCCAACTTGACCAGGCGAAGATGATAGAACCAAGAACTACGCTCTGCTACTTTGCTACGATATCCACTGCGAACCTGAACTACGCTTTCCCACTATCTCGGAAATATTCACTGCCAACCTCTGGATTCTATACTCGAAGATGAGCGTCATGAATTCGTAACATATAATACAGTTTAGGGTAGCATACTTAAGTTAGAAAGGAATACATCTGAACAAGTGACAAAAGATTTGTCTTCATGCAAGTTTTTTTTTTCTAGTTTTCATGATGAAAGTACGGACATTACATCACGAGCTAGGCTAGCCATATTTTCTCGATTTTCTAGGGGGTGATGAAGTATGTGATGAGATGTTTGTCCTTGTAACACTAGCTGAGTGTACTAAAGGGAGTGAAACCAGCCGTTGTGAATGAATTATCTACTCGACAAATTCACATTTCAAAAGTAGTATCTGCCACAACAGATGATGCTGTCAGCATGACTGGTGAGAAGGCAGGATTTGTAAATCTGTTTGTAAAAGATGTCGGACATCCACTGATAGGTTTTCATTGCATCATACATAATGAGGATTTGTGCACAAAACTGGCCGAACGGAACTTCAAGAAGTGATGCAAACAGTTACCAAATTTGTTAATTACATTTCTGCTCGGGCTTTAAACAAAAGACAATTTCAAATTTTACTTAATGAGGTAGAATCTGTATATAAAGGCCTGGAAATATGCAACAATGTTCATTGGCTTAGCCAAAGTTTGGTTCTGTAAAAATATTTTGAATAGTAAATGAGCTCTTTTTGAATGACTAACGAGTGTCTTACCAAGAATTGTCGGACAACATGCGGGTTTGGAAACTGATTTTTTTTTTCAGATTTTTCGGAACATTTAAATGACTTGAATATTAAATTACAGGGCTCTGGTAAGGCACTTGATGTTATGTTTGGTTACATAAAGCCTTTTTCAAGTGAAATTAGATATTTTGAAGAGGGATGAAGAGATTTAGATATTTCCTTAACCTAAAAAGTTACATCAATGATCCCTCAAAAGAGGACGCAGAGCAGACCGCTCCTGTCTTCAAAAGCTGTTTGTAAACATAACCGAATCAACTGTTGAGTAGTTCTTTACCAGATTTGATAAATTCAGAGAACTGGAAGGGGGAACAAAATTTATTCATTTTCCAGACAGTATTAAACTAGATGAATTAAACTTGCAAATGTTTTATGGATAGACATGGATGATTCAGTTCATTGAATTTCAGAGTAGCTCAATTTAGTCAGAAATGGTTTCATGACATTTTCCACTGGTCAATTTTTGTAAAAAACAAAACAAACTCCCCTAAGATGACACACATTTTACATAGATAATGTCCTTCGTAATGTGTGAGCTGTAGTTGTGAGTACAATTTATTTATATTTCTTTAGGGCATGGGTTACCAGGAATCCATTCAATGAATCTATCGAAACCTTACCCAATCAATCCGAGTGCTCCATCTACAACTGGAATTATTGATGTCCTCATGTGCCACATTTTTAGATTTCCAGTTCAAAATTATTGTATTTTCATAGTTTTTTGTAGATCTTCAAAGATACATCACAATCTGCATGAATTGCAATGTCAATAAGAAAGCGCATCTTTGATCACGATATCTGGGCGATTAGCGTTGATTGCTTTATATATGTGTATTGGAAAGTCCCACAAAATTGTAACAGGTCCTCTCTCTGTAGCTGGCTCTGGGTGATGTTCATATCAGTTTCTTGCATTTTTTCTTCCTTTAAAAATTGCATATTTTCCGGCGCAGATATTGGTCCAATCTATCATGCCGCATTTTATATTCAATGTGTGCTAACACTGTGAAAGCTGATGCAAGATGGGCAATAACCTCTGGATATTTATCACATATTCGAGGTCAAAACAATTTATTATTATTATTATTATTATTAGGACGAGTACGAACGCTGACATCCACACTCATAATTAAGTTGCAAGATGAATGGGTTTTTTTTTCAAGTTAGGGAATTTTTTCCAGTATTGCGCTGATAAATATCTCACTAAGATGTTCCGTTTTTGTTATATAACGGCAACAAACAAACACAGAAATTCGATAATTATAATACTGATAATATTTATCTGATTTCCTTACTAAGGAACGTGACACAAGGTACTTTTTTATGTGGTGTTGGTAGGGGGTCTAAACGCCTACACATATGCCAAGAACAAAAACTGGCCAGTCCCCGTGACTACTGTCACGCTGGCGTCGATAACACACCGACCCTACCTCTTTCAGTTCAATGAGGAAGGAGTTTCCGCAGAGCTTAAATTCCCAGGACCAGACGCCTTCTTCCTCTGTTAAATGAAATTAACGGACACCGGCATTGAACCCGAACCGAAGACCTAGAAGCGTTATTCAGTTGACCTCCCCACTAAGACAGAATGCGACCAAGATCTTTCATATGCGAGGGTGGGGGTTAGCAAGTGCATACATATCGATCAAGGACAAAAATAAATTTCTATTCCTGACGGCCAGTGTCGCTGGCGTCGATATTATATAACTCCCCACTCAGTTAGCGCAATGCAGAATGTTTTGCTACGGGATAAGAAGCCCCTCGGGACCGGGTGCCTTCTCCCACCTAAAATAGGGAGTACAGCCACTACGCTCGGATTCCAGCCTAATGGCCGAGAAGTGCTTTTAATATTACATTATTATTTCAATATTACATTATTTACATTATTCGGACTATTGTCCTCATCTTTGTCGCCATATTTATTACAATGTTTCGAACTCACATTCCTTGGGTCCTGTCACTGGATCTAACCAACGCCTTTATCCACTGTGCCATGTGTCCTTGAGGACCCGTTTAAGGCAGCAGAGAACTTTCAGAGGGAAATTAACAGGAGATAACTGATAAATGTCACCCATTAAACATTGCACGTGGAACTAGAACAGTCTACCCCTGTGAGCGAAATAAAGGGTTAAGTTCGACATTCCAACCACCTGAAGAAGGCCGGGGTGTACAACGGCCGAAACGTTGTAATAAATATAAATCGCATGAAAAGGTTGTAGATGAAGAAGACTTAACGAGTGTTAGAGCAATTTCGTTTTATTAAAACTATTATCACAGAAATGATTTTTTCCTTGGAAAAACATGAAAATATTAAAAAGACATTCTTTATTAAGAATTCTTGCACATTCGCGAATTCATGAGGATTTTTCAATCCGGGGGCAAATTACGCAATCTAATATGGCAGAGAAAATCAAATTTACTTTTTGTTTCCTACGAAATATAAAGATTTAATATTTCTGATGCGTTAAGCATCGTTTTGGGACGTGATGTTGTTCGCATGTCCCCATGTTTTATATATGAAAGATGTTGGCAAAGGAGAGTCACGCACACATATTTATTTGCTTTGCTCCAGAGGTAGAAACGCTTAAATGTGACGGAATTTTTTTTATAAAAAATCTGATTTGTTGTATACGTATGAGAAAAATACAATGATGGAATATGTTGACATGCTAATAAAAGAGAAAAATAATCATACACATATATGTGTGTGTGTGTGTGATAAAATATAATTTTAAAATATGCTGTATTTATTGCGCTCAATATCAGGTATAGAGTGTATGTAAATATCAAAGTGGAAATTAAGGTCAACACTCAGATACGACAGTCAGTTTCATGCTTAAAAGCAAATGTCAGGCAATGTGAGTTGTGTTTTGGTTCGACTATATAAAAAAGATATTTATATATGACAGTCAGTGGTGCATTCCGAGTAGCTCCATTGTATTGTTCTAACAGTTAGAATTATTTATATAACGGTTAGAATAATATAATGAACCTACCCAAAATGTACCACTGACCAGTATATATAAATAGGAAATTCAAAACACTGCGCACATGGTCTGGACTTGTATATTTGGGCTACAAAGTTTCTCTTAAACAAGTTTCGTTGAAAGTTAAATACAAGGAAGTTTTTCTAGTCTTCTAACATTTTGTAGGGTGGAGAGGACTATAGCAGGGCCGAAAATATTCGAAAAATGATTATTGGCCTAATCGCTTACGGCCAATTCGTTAGTCATTTTCAAGGGGCCCGTTTTTAATGGTTTTCAATTTTCGTGTTCTAAGGTGTACTATGTAGATATAGTAATAATATTAGGCTATAGGGGAGGAGGTGGCCATGGATTTATGTTAAAGTAGGGGCTTCTTAAAATACCTTCCAACTCATTCAAACTATTGTTAAATAAATTAAGGTTGAGACTTGGTTTGAAATGTTTACTATAAAAGCATCAATAATCTTTAGTCGCCGTCAGCAGACATATTACTTGAGAATAATAATGTCAGGAATCTGAATTTTTCTAAAATTACTATGGTAACGGCTAGAGCAATTATTTTTAAAAAAAGGGGCGTAAGGTTTAATAATTTGTATCAATATCTCAGTTACATTCAAAGAGGTCAAGTCGTTAACGATAACGTTGGGGTGTCTAAATTCAAAGCGGAAGATGACATCGTCTAGTCTGGTTAAGTGTCTATGGAGATTTATTTATTTATTTATTTTATTTTATTTTTTCCCTGAAAAGGGTTTTGCGAATATAAAAAACTGTCATATATATATATATATATATATATATATATATATATATATATATATATATATATATATGACAGTTATATATAGTTATATATATTTATATATATATATATATATATATATATATATATATATGACAGTTATATATAGTTATATATATATATATATATATTATTTTATTTTTTATTTTATAATTTATTTTATTTTATTATTTTATTTTATTTTATTATTTCATTTTATTTTATTTTTTATTTTATTTTATTTTATTTTTTCCCTGAGAGCCGAGTTCTAATTACAGTCGAATCCATTACTTATTTTCTAATACCCTTGGGAAAGGTGTGATCCGTATTCTTCTCCCTTCAGCTATGGGTAAATAGCAGGACAGACTGGGTTCTATAGCCTTGGATGGCAACTGGTCTAGGAGAAGGACAAATCTGAATTCAAAACCTGCAGAGGATCGTTTGGGGACCTTGTGGCACGTAGTGCACCAGGTCTCTGAATTCGGCCCTTCAAAAAGTGTGGATGGTCCTGCACGAAACCTTCACCACTATAATCAAATCACAGGTTCGGGCTGTCGGTTTCTTGGGAACTGATCTGCTTGACCCTCATACGTCGAATTCGACAGAGAGAGAGAGAGAGAGAGAGAGAGAGAGAGAGAGAGAGAGAGAGAGAGGCAGAGAGACAGAGACAGAGAGAGAGACAGAGAGACAGAGAGAGAGATAATGTATGTGTGTACGCATTGAAAAGAAAGGAACCGTGCCAAGCATTAGATATGAACTGAACTCAGTCATGTCTATGAAAAGAACTTATATATTTTGTTCATTTAGTAAAAAACAAAAAATATACAAACACTGTAGCGGCACGCCATGGCGTTGAGGCAAACTAGAATTAAGGAATTCTTATCAGCGATCAAAGAACTCACTACCAATATTTTTAACGAGTCATGCGTTAGGAATGGAGTGGAATGATGACGAGAATAATGACTGTATATTACAAACGCAAAACTCGGATCGAAATCTCGGATCGAAATCTCGCGATCTATGATGATTCGATGCCATATCTAAAGTGAAACCACATCAAGAGAGAATTCTTTAGTATTCACAGCATTTTCGCTAGACAGAAAATCGGCCAATATTATCTCTACATTGTTCATTTCTGAACGACGGTCAATTTCAGACAAAAATAGAAATGTGTCTGATGATTCGGTTAATCACGTGGTAGTTGTTTTGTAAAAAGGAGAAAAGCTTATGATAGCGAAACGAATCGGAAGAAGTTGACAAAAATATCACTGAAAATTGATGTTCGCCCGCATACATGAAATTGCTTTTTCTTCTATCGTTGATCAAGTTATAATGACTGCGTCATGAACAAATTAGACGAGGCAAAGAATAGCAACTTTTCTCGTAAAACAAAGAAGCCAAAATGGCGTTCCTTTGTACTGATAATCAAAGAATGGCACATTTACGATCATCATAACTCCTATTAATTCGATTTTAAGATCAATCTTAGTGGCTTCTAGTACAAGCGAACTTTAATGTTTAAAGAGGATGAAAGTAACTCCGACAAACATCTTTACAAATTAATCCATATATGCTTAATGTATAGTCCTAATTTTGGGGCTTGAGAAATTAATGTCGAGGTTTGTTTACATTCATACTATTTATATTTATACTATCTATATTCCTAGAGAAAAGAGTGACCCAAATTCTTATAGACGATAAAATCATTTTTGTCTAATTCCCAAGTTTAGGATTTTCCTTACATTACACTCTCTGTCCGACACGTGTATATCTCTAAAAAATTGACCAAATTCTTTTAAACCAAGAAGCATTCAGGATTTCGTCTAATTCTGTAGCATGGGACTTATGTTGATGTTGTCCTCCGCAAAACACTATCATCTTTGCAGAAAGAACAGAAGATTCTACACAAAGGGAATACCATGGGTTATGAACATGATCTCCTAAGATTAATTCAATCGGAGTAGAGAAATTTCATATATATATATATATATATATATATATATATATATATATATATATATCAATATATATATATATATCAATATATATATATATATATATATATATATATATATATATATATATATCAATGTCAAATTTAGCGGGTAGTCGTCTACATAAACGAGAACCCATCAGGCCGGAGGCATGCACACACAGACGGATAATCGGGCACGACAAGAAGTCGTCTGAGAGCCACTGCTTTACAAAACAAGCACCCAAATTTTCGGTCGTTGGAGCGAACATACAGACACATGCATTACAAGCCATTAATTCCCCTATTTTATAACAATTACTGCTAAATTCTGAATTCACCATCCAAAAAAAGAGGTTAATCGTTCAGTATAGAAATAGAGATATTTTATTCGCCAGTTTTTCTTCACATTTAATAAATATTTTATTGAAGGAATTCTTATTCCGGCCTGAGTCCCGACATTGCCCTTTGATGCAAAAAGACAAAATTTACTACGGCCGTAATTTGATAGTTATTCATTCTTAACTATCGTACACAACGTACATAGAGGCGTTCGCACTTATACTTCGCCGTCAACTCCAATATCGTTAAGATTTTAGAAAACCTGAATCAACGCTATCGGAACGATACACCAGCCCCAGCCAGTTGCAATGTTTGTTTTTGTAATTTACCCCTGAAGATGATCTTAGAAATGGTGGATAGCCGGAAGTCCTGTAAGTTCGGCATTACTCAACAAAACTAAGGGAGCAGGCGACTGAGTTGGAGAAGAAAAGGCGGGAGGCTGGAGAGAAAGTGTGAGTAAAGGGTGTATGTTACATCTTGATCACATACAATAGTTTTTGTCAATTACAATGCATTTCGATAGTAAAACGCTGCTACGAAATAATAATTTTACAAATTCTGCTTATCCCTTTATAAATAATGAATATTTCCGTTTTAATCACCTGGAAAGACGGAAACAACATAGAAAAAAAATCCGGAAAAGACATATGTGCTTGGTTTTAGTGACAAAATAAATGAAAGAAAGAAAGAATTATTTAACGCCTGTTTCAGTGAAATGAAAAAAGCTGTCAATTCCAAATCTTTTCATTTGTACCCACTTACTTCTTCAAATAACGACCAGCGCTCATATTTCTGATTCTTATTGCAATATTTTGTTAAAGTTATTAAGTTAAAATATTTAACGATGCAAAAGGGGGGTTTCTACGGATATTTTATTGTCGGAGAACTCGCCATGTGCTTATTCAATCAATAACTTGAGGATTAAGATACATCAGAAAATTAAAATAGGAAAATGTTATAGTGGAGCACACCTATTCTATTTGTTAATAGACTCTCCCGCCTATAATATGTAGGAGTAGTAGGAGTCGCCGAGGGGGTTCGGTCAGTCAGTCGATGCCGGACGACCGTTAGTCGGATACTAAAATATCAGCGACCACAATTAGATTTGCTCTGCGTCATTACCTATTAATATCAAGTTCCTAACGTTTTGTACGTCGAACCTATTTTAGCACCGACTTAGTACAAATACAAGCCTCTACTGTGAAACCACTCCATAACAGAAAACCGTTGAATTTTCACGGGTCTTTCTAATTATACATATAATATCCCTATGCTTTAAGCAACGCTTTTAATTCCAGCCATATCACGTTGAAACACTAGTTCCCACACGATCACCGAAGTTAAGCAACTTCGAGCTTGATCAGTACCTAGATGTACTGTAAGCTTGGATGTGTGGTTGGTGTAATTGATAATAGCTTGGAATTGTTCATCGGGAAGTCGAGTTCCAATTCCATTTGGTTTCGTTGTAATTACTTACGCGCAAATACGTTTGGATACGTTTGGATTATCACTTCTCCTCCAACTATGGGTTAATTAGTAAGACTTGCATCAATAAATCGTTAGTATCTCCCCAAAATATTCTGACAATCTAAAACTATTTTCTGGCTTTAAATAACCTGCAAACGGCTGGAGACCACTGACAATCACTTTCTATTCTATCGCTAAAGCTCTCAGTAATATCGCCTATTGACAAACCTAGTACAGAAAAATATGTAGATGTCAGTGACATTCTTTTAAAGAATTAATGCAGTTAATTGCATTTAGATGTTTAATCTTCAAAATTGTCATCCGTCCTGGGTATGACGATAAACTACATCCGACAGCAAGGCATTTGATTAAAAGTTTTTAAGGAGCGTGGAACCACCTTGTAATTGCTGGTGTTCCCAGGTCTACCCTGACCCGTAGTGGTAGCACTTGTCAGGGTCCCAGATATGGGTAAATAGTTAACCCTCAAAATGCGGTCAAAACACTATAAAAGTAGAAAATAGGTTTTAATACCAACAATACATTTTTGGATAAAGTTATTGCCAGCAATACATTTAAAAAAAATATTAACAGGAATACAGTTTTGGGGGAAAAAATACTAGCAATAAAAATCTTGTCGGCAATAAATAACCTATTGATGTTGGTATGGCGTAAAACAAACAAAACCAAACCAAACCAAACCAAACCAAACCAAACCAAACCAAACCAACCAAAATTGTCATCCTGTGTTCAGAAATATTTACTTTGGTAATACATTCTAATGTATTCTGACAGTAAAATAATTTCCAATTATATTTTCTGTATATACGTTTAGCGCTTACTTTGTCACCATCGCCCCCCGTCGAGTGACAGATACTTACACAAAGTGAAGACCTTTCTATGGCTCGTTTCCACCAAATATTAAAACCAAAAATTGAGTATTTTTTATTAACTATTTATTTCTAAATATCCGGTTTGCATAAAAAGTACCGTGAAAAGACGTAAAAGTAGGTTTTCGTTTCCAGGAATTATTTGCGCGCAGAGGTATGTATAACACAATGAAAATCAATATTTCTTTGTCGATCTCCAAACGACATTGTGTCTGTGATACTTCTCCAAGCTGATTGGGGTTTACTGAGGAATGTCCTGCTGAGGTTGCAGTTGCAGATATTGTAAGAAAAATCCGGAGTAATAGAACGTTTTTGATTCGTTAAGTTATTTCTAAATAAATAGTTTTATTTTACTTCCGCACCTGCTGCTATGTTTTGTAATACGTTTCAGCTGGATTAATTCGTTTAAAAGTGCTTTGCCACTTACATCAGTAAAAAAAAAAGAAAAAATGAATGAGAGCAACATTAAGGTCCGAAAATCTTCCGAGCTCGAAATGAAAGGAACGAAAAAGTATCAGGAAATTATTCACATTAAAAAATGTTCAAAAATGTCAGGCACTCTTGCTTGACCGATTCTCATTATAATTCTTATTTTGCTTTCTTTTCATGACAAACACAGCCTTCCATCATTTGATGATTACTTAGTGGTCAGCAAAAAATGATGTAATTATTTGTATAAAATCCCCAATTTAGCCGGATGTTTAACGTAATGGTTATACGCACGGAAAAAGTAATTGGTGAGTTCAAATTGCAGCCTAGTATTTTGCATTCACTCTCGCACTAATGTTCATCGTAATTGTTGTTTAATTTCAATTTTCAGATTGTTAAGGATAATTTTCGATTCTGTCAAATTGATCTCACCTATTCTTTAAGATTTTATTCACCTTTCAATATTTTCCTCTTCAACATCTACTATGGCATCTCTTGCTTTTATAACCAAGTTGTAGATGATAATAGCGATAAAGAAATGCAGGTGGATGTCATCATTTGACAATTACTCAATGGTTAGCAAAAATAGATTGTGTGAAATCATTTTTATAAAATATCAATGTTGGCGCGATATTCGACTGACGGAAAGATAAGAATTGGAGAGCTGAGTTCAAATTCTGGTTCCTGTCTAACAGGTTGCATTAACTTTCACATGAATATCCATGGAATTATTTAATTTCAATTTTCGCACTGTCAGCGACATGTTTTGATTTTGTCAAAAGATTGTCGAATTGATTTCGTACGTTTCGTCAGATTTCGCTTTTCAATATTGTCCTCTTGAACACCAACTGTGTCATCTCTTGCCTCTATAACCAGGTTGTAGATGATAATGACGATAAAGAGATTGAAGCAGGTGAATGGCACAAGAGTGTCATCTGAAAGACGACATAAATTCCATAATTTACTAAAGCTTCTTATTTCATTTAATTTCTATTAGGGGAAACGAAAAACCGACCTTCTGAAAAAAGATTAAAAAAAAAGGTCACGCGAGACTTTCCGAGACATACGAAGGAGACCAGAGAGAAAGCGGAACTAAATGACCGCGGTGACCATTTTGGTTTCTTTTTGGTCCTGCCTCTTGAATAATGCATGGTCGTAAGCTGTTGTGATTCGGACATAGTTCTTGTAAGTCATAGTTTAAATTTGTTTTCCACTGACAGTAGATACTTTGTCAACACATTCAGTTTCAGTCTTCATCATCAGATTATATTTCAGAGCATACGGTAGGGACATTTTGGGTCGTCATATCCCTTCAGGACGTAGGCGATCATGGCTCTCCACGTGTTCATTATTATAGGTTATCTGTCATGACTTCTTGAGAAATATAATAGACTGGTTTACCCATTGACTTCTTCACGATTGTGAATTCAGACTGGTTGCCCCACCAAAGTTAAAGCGTAGAGTTTACCCTGCTATTTTACCCATGCTTTTCCCGTGAGCATTAAAATGAAAATAAATCCAGCAGATTAGGCTGAAATTTGAACTCGGCTCGCTAATTCCCCTTCCTATGCCTTACCGCTACCCGGATGTCCTGCATATTTCATACCATTGTGACTTGATACAAATGATTCCACTTGTGTCTAATTCTGGTTGGTCACCTGGTAGTTGACAAATGATGAAATTATTGACAGCCTGGATGTGTGTCATAAGATTTTGCCAGGAGATTAAAGACACTAGCCTATTCTTCTGAAACTGCTTCAGTCAAACATTCTGCTGAATCCGTGCCACATAAAAGCAATTTATGTCAATCACATGATGAGAAAATGGCAAGAAGAGTTTTCTTAAACAATATCCTCTCTATTACTTTCTACTGGCTGCCATATTGGCATCATCACCATCATCATCATCATCATCTAATTGATTCCGCTAAACTACGAAGACAATGTCATTTTTACTTAATGATTTCTTTAATAACTTTGCCATATCAGAACATGTTTTCTCTGAAGACTCTTCAAAAGTAAATCTTAAACCATTGAAGGGAACATAGGATTAATGTCATTTATTAGGCATGTATAAAATTGGTTTCGTATATTTAATAGTATTTTTATACAGTTAACCACCCAAATACAAGTTCCATGAGCCCCTGAAGGAAGAGGGATACTGAATTAGACTATTTTAAGGGCGTAAAAGGAGAAAGTAATACATGCAGATTCTGTGAATATGCAGGATAGACAACGGTTGATCCTAGACTCGAAAATGTGAAGATTGTAGTGATCGAGAAAGCATGCCCTCGGGTGTCTGTTCAGCAAAGTATTAGTTCTGGGAGAAGAAAGAGTCTGAATTGAACTTCCTCCTTACAAATGGAATAAGTGGGTGATGTAGATAATTCGAACACTTGGCGTGGCGGGTCTTAGTTGTGACGGTCTTACCTGATGTAACTAACGAATGTAGCTTGGTTGAACATTTGCCGTGGCAATAGCGATAGATTAGCGAGAAGCTCTCAGCGTTTTGTCTGCAAGGATGGAGTCGTAGAGTGGGAAATACTTGAGTAAATTAAAAAGTCAAATCAATTTCCATTGATGAAGATCAAATGCATGTCACTGTTGGGCAAATTTTCCCCGCATGGCAGTGCCCTTCTGATATCGTTCAATGAGCTTCTTTAACCCATCCAAAAGGAAGCTTTTCGGTTGCTCAGTAAGCCACGTGTGCCGTAAGCTTATTTAGGTAACCAATGCACACAAACTTTAAGGTAATCTATCTAATTCATCATGCACTATGGTTTGTGCAGATCCATAGCTGATGCCCACGATTACCGCCACTTGTCCTAGCGTAAATTCGTCTGTCTTCCCTGATCGAAATGTATTCTTCCGTGTGCGATTTTGATGGGCAGACAGATCAGTTTTCGTCCATTAGACTTGTTCTGTCCACTTTAAAGAGTTCTACTCACACACATTTCGTTGATTCATCATAATTGTTCTATTCGGTCAACACCAGACGATGGATTTCTGCGGGTCTGGCTCCCTCTGCCCACAGAAATCGCACTACAGCGAGTTTTTCCTCAATGGTGCAGTCGCTGAGTGGAACGTCCATACGTCTGTTCTCGTGGCTCCCTGCCACTCCACTAAACAATCGAATACTATGCTCAGCTAGCTACCAGTCATCCCATGCGCACGCGTGTTGTCACGTGCCAGCTGCTCTCTGTCGTTTTTACTGCGTGATTTCAAAATTGTCTTTACATTTTAATTTAACCCCGTAATTCATCACCCACAAGGCTCCGTAAGCGCTTTTGAAATCTATCAATCCTGATATGACAATAGTACTCTATTTTTGGGATCGATATGACGCTTTTAAACATAAAGCGAGGGAGGGTCAGGTAGACAGAACCATACATTGTTTCCATCATCCTTAGCGTGTAGACGAATTCTATCGCTAAAGTTTTGCTTGATCTTTTTTGTTCCCGAATCGTGTCCAAAAAGGAGATTGGATCAAAGAAAAATGGATTTCGTGCTTCAGCTGAGAAATAATGTATTTGTGGGTTTTCTGTTTTTTTCCTGGCTTTCTTTGATTTTTCTTGATATAGGCTTCAAGTATTGGGTCCCAATGAAGAAGAAAAAATCAACCAACCTAAGTCAGTTTCGATTGTGAAGGTTGCCAATCGGATGAAAGGTGCCAGAAATGCTAACCATCATTCACCTAAGTATCAAATCATGCCAATTATGCGGTGTATATTAGTCCAGTTATCCTACACTGCTTCGCAAAATGTCCCAAGACTATGTTTGAATGGATTCTCAGTTCAACCTATCTCCGTTATAATGTAATTCAATTTATTCTTACTGCTGTGTTCCTGCCCAAGAAGTGTGTCACATAATTTTCGTTATTTTTCTCACATAAGCCAGCCATTTTCTGTTCTCAAAACTAATGGATCGACTCAGCTGCCTTCCAACATGGCAAACATATCTCAGTCAATAATAATAATAATAATAATAATAATAATAATAATAATAATTTGGCATTTACAAACATGAAATGAGAAAGCACCATTATTTTAAACCTTACTTCAATAATCAACACCTCGAAGACTTCTTTTATTTTGATCTCAAACAAAAGTCTTTAGTCATTAAAGATGCATTAGGGACACAAAAAAAACCCACTGTCCCTTGATGGGAAGAATTCTGATCAGAGTTCTGACGTAATTTGTTTTCCAAAAGTCTAAATATGACAAAGATAACAAAATAATGTTTATTTACTTAATTTTTATTTACCTTTGTGTCCATAAAATCTATGAAATCCCAAATTAAAAATAAATAAATAAAATAAAATAAAATAAAGAACAGGTATTAGAGTTTCTCTCTAATCGAACCAGAGATGCCAAAATTACACTTGAAGTCTAAGCACAGGAAACCCATTCCAGAAAGCATTATTTCCTTTCAAGAAAAGAGGTTATTTGCAGTTGAATTAGCTGATATATTCGATTAGACCGTGTACATTTCTTTTTTTATTTTTAAACCTCGATTAAACAACTCGTTGGCATATCTTGTGAAACGTAGCAGTACAAATGCCCTGAGTTAAGTGTCCTATTTTGCTATTGTGATGTTGTGATTAAATATTAACAGATAACATGCGTTTGATTTGGTCTATTTATTTTACACGGTTGCAAATGTGATTTCATCGACAGGTGTTTTGAGAAAAGCGGTTTTCTAAAGAACAAATGCGCTTAAAATGACATCGGCATCTTCCAGTCGAATGTAAAACCAGTTCGATACATAAAAATCGCTCCCCTCAACGCACCATGATAACAAATGCTACAGTTTGGGCGGCGAAATCAATAGTAAATAACTGACCATAGTTATAATCAGTTGTTTTCCTATCTGTACTAGAATATTAACCTTTGGTGTGTCGTGTCTCTTCAGAAAACGGACAATCATGGCTCTCCACGACTTCCTGCCCTCATAGATCTAATGAACGTTTGATTCTTTACTACATCTTTATGCTATTCATATGAACTCTTTATACCATTTGTCTTCCCTTCATTCAATATGCCCTGTGAGTGTCATATTTTCTAAATCCTCTTTTCTCATTATATTCCTGGAATAACAACTAGGTTTTTCCGATATTAATTATTTGTCCTTCTAGTTTTCATTTTCTCATAAACATCCTTTTTGCTCACATGCTGAGTCCATGTTATTTTCAGTATCCTTCTGTAGAACTACACATTTTTAGATTCGAGAGTCTTTTTTTACATGCACTGTACCAGAATTCTTTTAAAAAATTTCTAAGGAGCCTGGGAAAGTTTACACTCACAGAACATACAGAAGGCAAGAGAAACACGGAGAGCGAGTAACCTGATTAATAAGTTTGTTAGAATTAAATATGTGAGAAATAATTGGAATAATGGAGACCACGAGGTTGCCAAAGTCTGTGAAAATATTGAGAAGGATGTTGGTGACTTTGCGGACACTGGCCGTCGTTCTGTCTCCAACGACCATCACCACACATCTGGTGGGAACATCGAAATGCCTGAATATTAATTAATACCGACTTGAATCCACGAAAAAGAATATCAGCCATAAACCCCTTGGCTATCTTTGTGGTGCAATACAGTTTCAACATCCTTGGTTAGACCATAGGAGACAGTAAGCCAATGGATGTTAAAACAAGAAAGCTTCTCACTCACTAATGCATGCATCATCCTAAGGCTGATATTGATCATCTGTATGTGTCCGGATCCAAAGGAGGCGGGGGATTAATTCAACTAGAACTGTCTTAAAAAAACAACAACAATCGGTCTTAAAAGATATGTGGAAACAACAGAAGATTGGATGATGATCTGTATCAAAGAACATGAAAGAAATAAGAAACTTGATTCAGTAATAAAGGAAGCTAGCAAATTCAAAATGGAGTTTCAAGTGGGTGTAGAAGTGTAAGTAAACTATAATAAACTTACTATAGCGGCGAATGACCTAAAAAAATAAATCAAATGCAATGGACCAAGATAAGCTTCCTCATGGTCAATACTCTACTCGAACAAACAAGCCGATGTAGACAAATCCGCTACCGATCTGTGACTGCGTAGTGCAGGCTTAACAACTGAAACCGAAGGTTTTATTCTTACTGGACAGGACCAATACTTGCTAACTATACATTACAAAGCTCACATACTGAAGATAAGTCACCCAAACAACGTGATAAGCGACCACAAAGATAGAATGTTCTTCCTTATTGACATGGCAGACCCCTGCACACTGTAATGTATTTTTGAAGATCTTCAAAAAACTATCAATGAAACCGAAGACTCAAAAAATGAGGCAAGTGAAGACATCAGCAATTCCAGTTGTAGTTGGAGCCTTCGGTTTGATTGAAAAAAAGTTCCGATAGATTCAGTGAAGGGATCCCTGGAAGCCCAAACTTTAAATAAATGTAAAAAAATTGTACTCACAAGTACAGCTAACACTATAGGCTTTATCTGTGTAAATGTGTATGATCTTAGGCATTGCGGGGGCAACCACAAATGCTCAGTGGAAAATGTCATGATGCCATTTTTGAACTTTGGTCTCTGGTTGGGACCTGGAACAAAATGCGTATACAAAAGAAATCAAAGGAAATAATAATAATAATAATAATAATAATAATAATAATAATAATAATAATAATAATAAACTGTCAACAGTGTGTATTTGTCATTAGTGTCATCTGGAGTTTTGAAATATGTCTTTAATACACACTGTTTATGATATCATTGGTTATATGGACAACTAGTAATAGTGATTTAAAAAGCAAACTTTTCTGCATGCCTGTCAAAGTAGACTCCGCGTCTAGCCTTTTTGTAATTTATGGAGTTTCATTTATCGGCCTGAGATAGAAGCATTCACTCAGAGCAACTCGGCCTTCTGAAAACAAATCGTAATGACGAATTCGTTCAGCAAGTCCAGCGAGGAAGACTTGCTTCTAATTAACCGAATCACGTTTCCTCTGACAACTGCAGAATACACCGACAGAAAGCGTCTCCTTTTCAATTCAATTTTTTTTCTTCTCTTTCTTTCCCCCACGACTCATTTAGTCCTTCATTTTTTTCTATTTATTTCTTCAATGTTTTTCATTATTTTTATTCTTCTTTCTCGTTATTTTTTGAAATCTCTCTTTTTACTCTTTGTCATAATTCACTCTTCTTCTTCTTCTTCTTCTTCTTTTTATTATTATTATTATTATTATTATTATTATTATTATTATTATTATTATTATTATTATTATTATTATTATTCTCTTTTTACATTCTTCTTCTTTCTTTCATTCTTCTTTCTTCTTTTCTTCTTCTTTTCATTCCTTTATTCTTTTCTTTTTTTCTCCTACTCTTTATTCTTTGGAACGTTTTCATTTACCCTACTCATGATTCTCTCTTTTCCTTCTTCTTCTTCTTCTTCTTCTTCTTCTTCTTCTTCTTCTTCTTCTTCTTCTTCTTATTATTATTATTATTATTATTATTATTATTATTACTATTATTATTATTATTATTATCCTTTTTTCTTTCTTTCCTTCTTATTTTTCCTTCTTCTTTTCCTTCTTGTACTTTTCCTTCTTCTCGATATTCTATTTACCGTTTATTATAATGCACTCTTATTATTATTCTCCTTTTTCTACTTTTCTTTTTCTTCTTTTTTCCTTCTTCTTTTTCTTTTCCTTCTTCTTCTTTTAATCAAAGCTTTCTTTTAACCCCTCTGTAACCCTTTTATTTTTCCCTCTCTTTCTTTCCAATTTATTGTTCGTCTTTCCTTTTCCCCCCTTTCTCCCTTTTCTACAACCAGTAACTCTTCTCTTCGCTTATATATCTACAATACTTCCTGCCTTACATCTTACAGTTTTTGCCTCATTCATTTATTCTTCATCTTTCCTTTTTTTAAAAATCTCCATCTTCTTTCCTCGTTTTCCAATTCTGTCACCTTTCTTTGCTCTCCATCCATCACTGATCCTCGCAATTTTCGTCTCCCCTTAGGCTTACACTGAAATCACTTTTTGATGTTATCAATATCAGGAGAATGGCGAGCCTCACTGGTTCTTTTCTTGAATGGAAATTCGTCTTTGGTGAGAACGGCGTTAGTAAATAGCCGCCAGTTGATGAAGACGAGAAGAAATTGCTAACAATCTTGAGGCCACAAACAGCAGCCGGATCGGCACCATCGTTCTGCAAACGAACATAATTGCAACCAAAAGGCAACCAGAAAGATGTCGACAAGCCGCCCCCACTTTCTTAACAACAAAATATTTGACTACATACATTTGCAGGCAGAGGCACAGGCTCGAAATCGATACATTTTCCTTACTGATGAGCCAGGGTTAAAATATGCCATCTGTTCGAAGGGGATATGTCAAAATTATCTTTGAAGCTTGGACACAAGAGATCTATCCTAGATAGCGCCGTTTCATTTCACGAAAAGACGGTAAAGAAATTTAAATGAGTTGATATATCCGATAACATCGAAATTCATGTCTTTAATTTTTGGAAGCGTACGTGTTTAATAAGAATCAAGTGTCTTGTTCAATGGTACAAAGGTAGACAGGTAGAAAGATAGATAATTAACGGATAGATAGATAGATAGATAGATAGATATGAACAGACTGATATATATATATAGAGAGAGAGAGAGATAGATAGATAGATAGATAGATATAGATATAGATAGATAGATAGATAGATAGATAGATAGATAGATAGATAGATAGGCAGATGGATAGATAGATAGATGGATAGATATGAACAGACTGCGATAGATACATCGATAGATAGATAGATATGAACAGACTGATATATATATATATATATATATATATATATATATATATATATATATATATATATATGTATATAAAGATATATATATATATGCAGAGATAGATAAATAAATAAACCGAGCTACCTAGCTAGTTATTAATGCCTTTCATTAACTAATATGGGAAGAATCGAAAATCACTCAGAAGGCGATAATAACACTTAATCTTCACCTATAGAGAAACAGGCATGTGGTCGTCTTTGTATTTTTGTGGCCCATTTCCCATCATAAGTCAATAATCGATTCAACAAATATTTATTCTTTTCGCGTTAAAAAAAAAGCCGATAGTAATTCATTTGTCTCTTCCCTAAATTTGTAAGGGACGCACATTTATCTCACGTGTATCCATTCTCGATGTGTTGAAGTCACGTTTCCGCCAGGCGTTAACCTATAATCTGTGGATGAAAGGAAAATACACCATTGCAGTTATATGACACAATAGCAAACGACAGAAATGTCTTCCGTAGTTCATCGCGTATATTAAAAGTGGATTACATCCAGCACAACCTGTTACTTATTCATCATTGTACTACATTTCCTCTTGTTCCGCAATTAGTTAGTATACTTACTACGTTAATGTGCGTTAGGTCCTGCTATTACCTTAGATAAATAATGACCCATTCCGTTTTAATTGCAACGAAAGTCAAAAGAAAAAGATATTTCAGTGAAGCTGGTTTTATTTAGAAAAAGAAAACACATATCAGGTCATCCCATAAGTTCTGTCCGGATTTTGAATAAAGAAAATAAGTGACCAAATGTTACATTTAATTACAGATTCAATCAACAATGTATTTTCCCTGATTATCTATGACTTCCTTCCATCTATTAACAAGCTTACTAATTCCATTACTGTAAAAATTCTTTTGCCTTTGAGTTGAAGAACTCACAAACGTCAATTTTAATCTCTTCCTGTGTTACAAAAGCTGTTTCTTCCAAATGATTCTGTAAGCTACGAAACAAATGGTCGTCTGAAGGAGCAAGATCGGGAGAATAAAGTGGATGAGGAATTTTCTCCCAACCAAGTTCTTTGATCTTTTGTGACATGATTCTTGCTGTGTAGGGTCGTACATTGTGCTGATGAAACATCACCTCTTTTCGATTCACTAGAGCAGGTCTTTTTTTCTTCAAAGCTTGGTTCAAACGCTCTAATTGCTGACAGTATATTTGAGCGTTGTTGCATTAGGCGGTAAGAATTCAAAGTGGATTATTCCTTGGCGATCCTACCAGATTGAAAGAAGAACATTTTGCCCATGAAGTTCCTTTCTCGGCTGTGGCTGGGGTCCTTCCCCTTTACCAAGCGACTCTCTACGACGCTTAACATTTCGATAAAAAATACATTTTTCGTCTCCAGTCAAAAGTCTATCCAAAAAAGGTGAAACAAGTTGGCGAGAATGGTGAGAAGAGCAGATGAACCACTGCCAGTTCCTCAACTGATAAAGTAGGATTTTCTTCAAGGGATGCTTCAAGAAGCTTTTCATCAAACTCAACTGGACGTCCGGTTCGATCTTCATCTTCAAGGGTGAAATCTCCACCTCTGAATTTTGCAAACCATCTTCTGCAAGTTCTTTCATTCACACATTCCTCTCCATAAACTGAGTGAATGTTTCTAGCCACTTCGGCTGCTGAGTTTCCTTTCTTGAACTCATAAAGCATTATGTGTCTCAAATGATTCTTGCGTACTTCCATTCTAGCAGGGTTTTAATCAAACATAATTTAATTTTATTGTTATCTGAAATAAAATTTGATCAGTTTAAATGCATCTAAACATAAAAATAATGTTCAGCTCCATTAGACATTATAAAATACTCTTTAAATTCCGTTCATTTTAACAAAAAGTTAAAATTCGGACAAAACATATGGGATGACCTGATATAATATAATATAATATATATATATATATATATATATATATATATATATATATAATAAAAGAAAAAAGTGATGTCAGATGGTCATAACGCTCTCATACGTTTAATATCTGCGGCAGTGAAATGGAAAACCTTGTTGTTATACTTTTTATTAGTAACCTCTTTGAATAATAACTCACTTTCATACTGATGATGAAGTGGCTAAGCTTAAATATTTAACGATGCAATAGAGGAATTCCCACATGTTGAACTGGGAAGGAAGGAAAGCGAGAAGAAAGCATCAGTTGCAAGAAGAAAAAATGCATGGTTATCAGCAAAGGGAACAGCCTAACACACAAATCCCAAATACTAAAATCAAGAGATACTAATGGAGATACTAAAATCAAACAAGTACAGCAATTTAAATATCTGGGAAGTGCGAAACTGGAATCTGAAGGTGAATTGGGACAGCGAAAAATGCCTTCTAAAAGCTAAGCAAAGTATTAAGAAACAGGAAAATTTCGTTAGAAACAGTGAAAAGAATACTGAACTGTTACTTAATATCAGTTCTCTTATATGCTAGTTAATGCTGTACAATCTCGTCACAGATAACAAAGATACTTAAAGCAACATAAATATGGTTCTACAGAAGGATGCTGAGAATACCATGGACCAAGTATGTGATCTACGGCGAAATTGTAGAGAAAATGGAAACAAAAAGGACACTTATACTTAACATCAGCAAGAGACAGTTGGAATTTCTAGTAGATATAATGAAGAAAGAGGGCTTGGAAAGATTGAGACTTGCAGGGCATATCGAAGGCAAAAGGGAGAGAGAAAAACAATGCATAACCTACCTAGCGAGGTTGTGTAAATTGTGGAGAGCCATGATCGCTAACGGCCTGAAGGGGCATAACAGAAGAAGTAGAAAAGAAAGAAGAGGAGGAGGAGGAAGAACTTAAGCCTAAACATTCATTAGAATGTCTAAATAGAAATGCTATAAGAGTTTCACGGTTAGTACGAATGAATATTTACCGACTATCCTTAATGAAATTAATTTTCGAGTGATTCATTTCCAATTGAAAACTTTCTGAAACACTTTTGATCTGTACAGTCTGTGACTTCCTCAAACTCATATTATAAAATCTAGTAGAGAAGAAATCACAAACAACTTTTACTCGGCCATGTTGGCTTTTGCGCTTTACTATTGTATATAATTTACTTGGTACTATTGAAGACATACGTATTTTATTCGTTACTGTTGTATGTATACTCCTTTGACAGTTATCTCATGGTTCGAGATGTTACAACGAT
This sequence comes from Acanthosepion lycidas, assembly GCA_963932145.1. Classification (NCBI taxonomy): domain Eukaryota; kingdom Metazoa; phylum Mollusca; class Cephalopoda; order Sepiida; family Sepiidae; genus Acanthosepion; species Acanthosepion lycidas. The sequence goes on from OZ010577.1 coordinate 17,453,223, forward strand.
CGATATAAAAGAAAACATCGCAAATACGCTGCAAAGTCGAAGCAGAAAAAACTAGTAAGTTTTTAAACTACATAAAAATAATCTGAAAGAACAACATAAAAAAAAAGGTATTATCTTCTAGTAAAATAACGAAGAATTTCCTCTTCAGATCATCTTCGATTAAAAATCCTCCAACCCTTACCAGTAGAAACTGTCCTTGTCATATTGGCACAGAATCCTCCAAAGATGATGATACAAAGTAGCCAACCCCCACTAGACTTCTTATGTAAAAATGAGAAGTGGTAAAATTTTCACGACCAGACGAAGATGATATTTGGTCATTTCGTCAGATTTTGAGAAGTGGATCTAAACGAGAACTTTTCCGGGCACATAAAATATTTATCTTACAGTTATTCTTTTATCTTGAAATATTGAAAGTTGGTAAAAGATATTATAAGGTACTGTTTTGTTTGAACTTCTAAAAATCTAAGATGAATATACCCTCGAGTTAACACTGAATTACTTTTAAAAAATAAGGAAAATTCACTCGTAATTTTTGCTTACAAGAATTGTGAAATAAAGTTATATTTTACCTTTATGAAAATATGAACAGATATGAATAAATATGGGACCGAAAATTTTATTCTTTCAATAAAATGTTCTGGAAAAAAAATGTTTTTCATAATTCTGTGCAAATTTCTGTTTGCTATTTTTTTTTTTTAATTCAAGAAAATATTTTATGGAGAATTAAATAATTTCTTCTTATTCCCGCTTTTCACGAATGCATCAATACGAAGTAAATAGTTTTGACGAAATATTCATTCACTGATGTCCTCAAAGATACATGGCCCAGTTGATAAAAGGGTTGGTTGAATCTAGTGACTTCACCCAAAGAGTTGTGAGTTCAAAAACTTGGAAAGTTGACTTAAAAGGAGATAACTGAGACATCCGGAAGAGGTGTGGTACGTAAAACTCGAACAATCTACCTTGTTGGATGCAATAAAATGTTCAGTTCAAAATTCCAGTCACCTGAAGAAGGCCAGAGTGTGACAACGTCCGAAACGTCAAGGCAATAAAGATGTGGACAACAGATCGAGAAATGTAAATAATGTAAAAAAGTATTGTTTATGTTTAGAATTTAATGTTAATATTACTTATAGAATACTGTAAATATTTGTGTAATTATTATTATTATTATGCAGATTTCATTTACACTCGCCCTTTTTTAATTATATTTATTGAACTTTTGCTGGTGATCCTGTGACAAAATCTTCCTTCTGTACACTGAAACTTTCTTCGGTATTCTTGCTGATCTGATTCATACTGTCTACTGGATGATTTGTTTTCCATCGCTTTAGAGTTTTGCTCATCTCTTTGCGGGGTTATTTGACACTGTTTGTAACACACCAATAATGAGGAGTATAATTGTCACCTTCATTAATCTCGACATCTTCAGTTCATTAGAAAGAATATCGCAAAGTTCACATATTACGAATGTGTTATGTTGGAAAACTCACAGGGACCATTGTACTAATTTTCTGTTTTAAAATGACAAGATTTGGTGCCAAATATTCAATATATTTCTCCATGGTTTTCATACTTTCGATTGGAGAGTTTTTATCCTTTTGTCCTTTTTATTGCGATTACCATTGTTCCCAGCTTTTGGCACTTTGTTATCAATGGCTGTTCTGTTTGCATGCAGTTTTCATGATTATTCCATTGCACCGTTGTGGCTTTTATGCAAATCCGATTTTGAAAACAACTCCCAATGCGGACGATGCGTCTTCCTATTTCTTTCCATTTTGCATATATTCTTTGAATGTCATTTCCGGTATGTAGATTGGATTCAAATAGAATTTCCACTTAGATTGGATTTAACAAAGACCTTTAGTCGCCATATCTGCAATTGTATTTTCGGTGAACTTTGAAGTTTGGCTTTCATTAATGAGAACTTGCTAAACGCACGGGGAAAGTCGGAAAGTGAACTCTACCTATTTCCGCAAGCCCCAGCATCTGTTGATAAGCCAAAGTAACAATTTCGATTCGACATCTTGTTAATATTAATAGCCCTCCCCACAAAAGGAGATAGAATCACATGAGTATTTTGCTTTCGACAAGCCAAAGACTCACTTCAATAATTTGAGAGAAAATGTTGATGTCAACTAAGCATGCCTCCAATAATACTTCGGCATAAATTATTTACATGTAAACAAATTGAAGGCCATTCAAGACGTAGGAGATCATGGTTCTCCACAATTTCATATCCTTTGTAGCTGTTAGTAAATATTATCTTTTCGCTATCTCTCTGAATCTCTGTTCTATCCAACATTTACGGTAGGTAGATTATATATTGCTTTCCTCTGTCCCTCTTGACTTCATTATGTCTTGTAAGTAACAAATTTTCCAAGCCCTCTTTTCTCATTATGTGCCCTAGAAATTTCAATTATCTCTTCCTGATGTTAAGTATAAATGTCCTTTTTGTTTCCATTCTCTCTAAAACTTCTTACTCGGTCCACAGTATTCTAAGAATCCTTCTGCAGAACCACATTTACCTGGCTTAAAATCCATTCTTCGTATCTAACGTGATTGTCTAACATTCACTGCCATATAGGAGAACTGGTATTACGTAACAGTTCAGTATACTTTTCTCTGTTTCTAACGAAATTTTCTTGTTTCTTAATATTTTTCTTACCTTTTGGAAAGCACTCTTTCGCTATTCCAATTCGTCTTTGGGATTCTAGCTTCATGCTTTCCTCTTTCCTTAATTTGTGCCCTAGGAATTATGGGAATTTGAAAATATCTGTGATAGATTAAATGAAGGCAGTTTCATCTCGAGTATTGCTGACTCTCGTTTAAAAGAAAGAGGCGACGAGAAAGAGAGGGGGAGAGAGAGGGAGGGAGAAAGATGGCAAGAGAGAGAGAGAAAAAAAGAGAGGGAGAGACTGACAGAAAGAGAGAGAGGGAGATAGATAGAGAGGGAGAAAGAGTGAGAGGTCAATTTTGAAAGAATCAGATTTTAGAAAAAAGTCAGTCATACAAGAAGGTCAGTCAGTGGAAGACGCTAAACATTAGCGTGAATCTTTCCTCCTTAGACATCTTTGATTCTGACATTGCTGGTGGCAACTTCACATTAAAACTAGAAATACTTGAATTAATCTGAATCCGATTATAAGACACGTCCAAATTCCGATAGCAAAATATAAATTCATTCCTTTCAGTTCTGCGCTGTTTATATTTGACGAGATCATAAATGTCTCGCCTATGATTAGTGATGAGCAACTGTAACAAAAAAGGTCATTACTTTAAGTTTTATAAATCAATAGATCAAGTTGAGACTTACACCGTATCTGACGCTGATTCAATGCCTGCTGATATAAACTTCTCTTTGGATGTGATTAATTCTAGTCATACACAAAGTGCAAACAAATAATCAATTCCCACTCCGACGTCTCAATCCTATTGTATATTTGTAATAAATCATGAAAAGCGTTTGAATCAATAAACTAAACGAATGCTTCTGAAATTGGATTTAAGATTGACTCTGATGCTGAAATTAACGACTTAACTAAAGGTTGCTACAGCCAATTTTCTCGGCAAAATTGAAACTAACGCCAATGAAATCACCGATATAAAAGAACACGGTCATCCTGGGTAAGAAAGTTAAACTACATCCGCGTTCTGTTGTTCCCAGGTCCACCTTGACTCGGGGTGGTAGCACCTGTTAGGGTCCCAGCTATGGGCAAATAGTTAACTATTACCAGCAATAATTTTTGTAAAAGAATTATTACCAGCAATACAATTTTGAAGGAAAAATATTACCAGAAACAGATTTTTGACAAAACAAATATTACCAGCAATAAAAAATGTCGGCATTAAATAACCCATTGAGGTTGATATGCCGTAAAACAAAATAAACCAAACCAAAAGAACACGGAAAAGTTTATTCCTAACATAACGTCTTGTAAACGGAATTTATAGTTGCAGATAATATTTCTCAACAAGTGCTTTATACAGATACTTGTGAAAATTTACAGCTAATCGGGAGAATTATCAAAAATTAACTCTCATTTACTGAAATATTACAAAAATACATCGGCTGTTTTGCTAAAGTTTCAGTGATATTTTCAATTCCCCAACTAATATCATTATCATCATCATCATCGTGTCTAGCATTGCTTGTATTTTCTTGACTTCATAATGCTATCCACCACTTAACCATGGTTATTGGTATGTCGTCCATATTGCATCCATCCTCTGAAGTGTTTTGGTAAATGTATTTCTTCGAAGGGTTCCGAATGCTGTGATGCCCATGAGATTTTTTGGGTTTCTTGGGGTTTTTTTTACAATAATATCCACCCTGTACAAGACTCAAGTATCAATCGAGGTAGGGGCTTACAGATTAAATAATTTTCAGTCTTTGTGGCAAACCGCAAAGATTGTCCAGTCCACAACTAAATGTCATTAAGTCACTGTTAACGGTGGAGGTAAGACATCAGCAGCCATTGATGGCGGTGACTAATTGTTATCCACAGCTAATGATTTTTCTAGCATTCAATGATCTTCAAACGAAAGAGTATATCTCGGTTAGAATTTTACGTCCAGCGTAATACTCGTCACTGTATATGGGGTACCTTACAACGTTTTAGGAGGTAATTTATTTTCCGGTGAGCTCCAATTTACAGAAATGGCGGCAGTGATTCTATCGTTGAGGCAAGAGACTTGATTTTCGGCATCATGATAAGGCGGAAAGTTTTTTTTCCTTATACCCAACTACGTGGGTGTAGGTCATTGACACTGTAACAATACGGGATACAAAACTGGTCATCTTGAACAAAGAGGAAGGCCATCGAGAACCTGACCTTATGACAACGAGATTCCCTTCAGCCTAATTCAAACATGTATAAGGAGGTTGTAAGAGATTCGCTTACGAATATAACTGACAAAGTCTCAGTTAACCTAGTAGGACAATTCATAACCTCAAATTAGCTATGAAAATCAGAAGTGGACGAATCGTAAAAACCACCATCCTCAAAACGCACAATGTCTCACTTAATTCAAGATTATCAATTTCAAGTTTATGCACGTAACGGTTTATTTAGAGTGTTTCTGTCGAAACAGGAAATGATCATAATATAAGAAATATGAAAATTTAAAAAGATATTTTTTATTAATATTTTTATAGTTTCCAATAAATAAATTAGAAACAAATCAACAAGCTGTGTGTGTGTGTTAAGCACAATCATCAGTGATACGATTATAAGCAAGACTTCAAATGTTTAATTATAGAATCTTCAAAGAAAAAATATCAGCTTTTTTTCCCGAGTTCTAAAGAAAATGCTGACGTGTTTGCTATTCAGTAGTGAAAATAACTCGGCCACCTTAAAAGAAAAAATTCCTTGATTTTGTTTTGTGGCATGGCTCGCTTTATGATGAGCCATATTTCATGTGGCCCACTGATCGGAAAAGGCTGCCCGTACCTGATTTAGTAGAACAACTGGATTTAAACAACTTCATAGTTTTATCCTATTTTACTTAGTATTATTCAGTTATTAGTATTATTGCTCGCCTGTTTTCCATTGAGTGCAAGTACACCGAACAGTATGAGACTAACTGTACGAAATAAACTAAGAATTAAACGAGATATCAATAAACATGAACAGTGGAACGAGAACGGTCTACCCACGTAGGTTAAAGAATGAGTTCAGTTAGGTATTCCCTGTCGCTTGCCAAGATCGATATACTCCTGAAGAAGGCGGGAGGGCACAATGGTCGAAACGTTGTGATAAAAACAACAAAGATAAGGTTAATAGGTCAAATTAAATAGTGTGAATAGTTTTGGGTGTTGTTTATTCCATCCTTTTTCATTTATCTGTTGTCGGAATTTATTGAATTCACGGGCACCTCGAGGTAGTGTAATGGTTAGCAAGCTTGTCTCGCTAGAACAATTACGACTGAGTTCAATCTCACTGGGCGCCCTTTACTTTCAGCCTTGTGCCACATCCAAGCTACACTTGGAAAATCACTTTATTGAATCCATTTGTGTAGATACTTCTCGTTCGGGTTACTAGGCTTAGTTACTTTTTTTCGTGTCACTTAATATCTCCACTAGATTTATTGACCTTTGTGTTGTTTGTCCGTTTCTTCCACTGAACCAGTCTATTTGATTTTTCAGCAAATCCATACACATAACCAACAACTAATAGTAACCTAACTGTTTTAATGCTTTAATCTACAAGATCAGAGGTCGTCAACACCCCGCTCTCGGCTCTCGGCTCTCGGCTCCCTGGTTACATCCGACCTGCGTAGGATTTTTGTCTGGTCCGCCATCTTAATATCGGGACACAAAGTATATAATTAATTTGTGGAGCAAGTGACAGAAAACGTATTAGTTGGAGTTAATTGATTTACAATGCGATACATTTTTAAATCAAAATTTAATTCCAAATCTATTGATGATTTCCACAAGTAATGTTTTGCCAAAATATAAAATCTTATTGAATAATGCAAAAATGATGGTATCATTATTTGGAAGTACATATGCTTGTGAAGAATTTTTTTTTTCGAAAATGAAACCTACTAAAAGTCGTTTAAAAACAAGTTTGTGTGATAACCACTTGGATGATGTTTTTCTCCTGTCATCGACAAATATTTCACCTAATGTGGAGAAGTTATCGAAACAATAAGCAGAAGCAAGTGTCTCATTAAATAATTTTCCATTTCTAATTGTATTTTATTTGCAGCAATTTGCATTTTTGTTGATTGTGCTAGTTATTCCGTTATTTCTGAAGTAATATAAGGAACCTTGTTTAACTAAAATAACATACATTTCGTTGTTTTCTCTTTGAAGAATGCAAACGTTTTACAAGCTTCTTGAAACCATTTTCGTAGAAACTTCCTGTTTTTGTTGAAAGAATGTTGAGAGGTAGTTTAAGAGTCCTGTAAAGAGTCATATTTTCTTTGCATTTAAATTGTTCTGTAGAGACCGGAAGAATTGAAAATTCCAAGGAACCAAGTCAAGATAATACGGTGGTTGCTGTAGTATTTCCCATTTCAGCTCTCTAAGCTTCTTCAGGGTCTGTTTTTGCAACATCCCGTCTTCCGTTGTCGGTGGTGGAAAATGACACCTTTTCCATTTGATGTGGACTCATGTCACTTCAAATGGCGAAATCTTCGATTCATTCTAAAAAAAAAAATACAGGCTTTTGAACGGAGCGGTTTGCAGGCTTTTGGACGAAGCGGTTTGCAGGCTTTTGGACGGAGCAGTTTGCAGGCGTTTTGAGGTCGAGACAATTTGTTATAATACATTTAATAGCATGGCCCTTCTCCGAGACAATGGATAGTTTTCTGGTCCTCTCTCTCGAAAAGGTTGTTGACCCCTGTACTAGACCAAATATTACTTCATCAATTCAGTAGTGTAATTTTGCTGTCTTCAAGCCAATCTTTCATTTCCTTTTCTTCGTACGATATTTCCAGATTGTATTTATCTATACGGTAGGCCTACTGAGTTTATCATAGCTTTTTTTCTCTTGTCTTATACTCACGTGTTCAGCTCTAATACATTGAATTAATTACATAGATATTAATGGCCACAATTTTCTCGGAGTACATGTTCAGCTGTTTTTGACGTCCATGTTTTTCCCCGTACTACAGTCTTTGAATGTCCCTTCGTCCTTATTATTTACGAAGAACTGGTGTTTTGGTTATATTCCGTAACAAAACTGCATGTGTTGTGGTACACACACTTCTTTCTTATGTTGTCGTCGGGGGTGTAGGTTCGGGAGAAATATTTTCGAAGATTTTAACTATTTTTGTATACCGCCTTGTATAGATTTGTCGTCAATATCAAATGCAATAATAAAATCCATAGACATTGGATTAGTTTGATTTGCTTTAGTTGTTTTACGGCATATCAACCTCAATGAGTTATTTAATGCCGACAAAGTTTTTATGGCTGGTAATATGTTTTTCTTCACAAATTTATTTCCTCCTTGAAGAAATATATAGCTGGTCATATTTTTTTCAAAGAATGTATAACTGTTTGTTTTGCTGGTATTTTTTAAACTATTGCTGATAATATCCTTCAAAAATTATTGCTGGTAATAATTTTTTCATTACAAAGTATTTCTGGTATTAAAACCTATTTTACACATGTTTGGGTGTTAACTATTTTCCCGTAGCAGGGACCCTAACAGGTGCTACCACCCCAGGTCAGGGTGGACCTGGGAACACCAGCAATTAAGAGGTGGTTCCACGCTCCTCAAAACCTCCTGATCAGAGGCCTTGCTGTTGGACGTAGTTTATCGTTATATCCAGAGGACGCGGATGTAGGTTATCGTCATACTCAGGACGCTCTATAGGCATTGGAGAAGCAGCCATAATAAACACACTCAACAAGGACATTAGAAGAACTACTGGGTGCGAACGATAAATTGTCGTCTAAATTACGCAAAAATGAAAATAACACTGACATCTCGTTTCTAACAGATATGTTTACCAAAAATTACACAGAAATATCTTGAAATATTAAAGAGTAAATTTATTCAATAAAATCGGCATTGGCTTCAATAACAGACTCCAGACGACTTCGGAATCTCCTGCGACTCTTCTATACGGTCTCCTTGTTTAAATTGGTGAATGCTGCTATAATACTTGTCTTCAGCTCATCTTTGGTGTTTTGTTGGTCTCTCGCTCAGCTGCGACCCACACATAATAATCAAGGGGGTTGCAGTTTGGGGAGTCAAGTGGCCAGAATTAAGTAGTGATGTGGTCGCAGAATTTCTCTGACAGCCATGACTAGGTTCTTCTGCTTGAATGGCATGGTGCAGAGTCCTGTTGCCATAGGGTTTAAAGCAGCCACCTTCTTGACCCAAGACAGCACTAACTCCTCAAGGAAGTTGATGTAGACCTCTGTGTTGAGTCTGAGTCCCTGTTGAAAGATGTATGGAGGCATAACGCCGCCATCACTAGTGATCACGCCAAATACCTTCGACTCTTTCCGAATCCTCAACAATGTCCTTAGATTGATCCCTAAACACTCTGAAATGTTCGTATTGAAACGTCCGGCGCTAATGCCAAGTAGTACAGCATGCCGTTTACAAATTTCTAGTGTAGTGAATTGCGTCATGGTGCTCTTTTTCTCACAGAAAATGCTCAACTGACCTATCTGCAGTCGAGAAAATAAAAAACGAACAACGCGCATGCGCAAAATTAAAAATATAAAAAGGCGACGATTTATGCATCGCACCCTGTATGCGCGTTACTTTTGAAGCATACATTCAAACAAGTTCCTCATCTTTGATTTGGTCCTGTCAGTGACGTTTATAGCCTCACCAGAGACTCGTCCTTGTTTCATCCAATGCTTGGCTTGCCACCTACTTAAGGACTCATACACTGACGGGGATAAGCTCTTCCTAAAGGTAGTGAATGACAGCCAAAGGTAAATAGCTAAGTACAAATCCTACTGTTATCTTAAATCTTTATTCCACAAGGCATTCTACAACTTTAGTATTTTTGTCGTCTTAATTCCACAGCACACACCGTCAGTCTTCAAACTTACATTGTATCAAATCATTGTAAAAAGTTCGTGTCCCATTTTCATTGATAATATAAAATGAACTTAACTGGCGTTTGTTCTAGTGTGTTCTAGATTGAATGTTTCTATCGTTCAGTTGCGAGTCAGACTTTATAGAATGTTGAAGTTTTGTCCACTAAACAATGCCATAAAGATGGAGGATAAAAAAAATTGAACTTTCGCCATATTATGCTCTATGAATTTTGGAAAAAGAAAAAGCGTCGGAACTGCGAAGAAAAAAAAACCCAAACATTCAGATGATTTATTGGGATTGTGCTCCAGCTCTGCGGCCGGTCAAAAAATGGTTTGGCAGATTTCGTCAGTGTGGTTTTAACCTAATCGATCAACCGCGATCAGGTCGACCTTTCGACATCGATGAAAACGCTGTTTGCCATCGCGGGGAATGGATCGAAGATTTCGCCATTTGAAGTGACATGAGTCCACGGCAAATGGTCGAATTTAGCAAATCGAAAAGGTGTCATTTTCCATCACCGACAACGAAAGACGGGATGTTGCAAAAACAGACCCTGAAGAAGCTTAGAGAGCTGAAATAGGAAATACTCCAGCAACCACCGTATTATCTTGACTTGTTTCCTTGGAATTCGCAATTCTTCCGGTCTCTACAGAACAATTTAAATGAAAAGAAAATATGACTCTTTACAGGACTCTTAAACTACCTCTCAACATTCTTCCAACAAAAAACAGGAAGTTTCTATGAAAATGGTTTCAAGAAGCTTGTAGAACGTTCGGAAGCCGTTGTTAATAGGAATGGAGACTATGTTCTTGACTAATATATCTTTTTTTTTTGTACGTATATAAAATTTTGTTTAAAAATTCTCTAATCGGGGGAAAAAAAAAAATCGGCTTAAAAGTCCGTTTTTTCGGGTAGCATTTAAGCTAGCTCCTGCGGAGGATTCTTGGTTTGGCGATCATCACAATAGCTAGGGAGAAGTAGATGCGATAAACATCAATAAAACTAAAGAAGAACTCAAAATTGATTGCTGCATTTAAGTACTGAATTAATCTTTAAGCTTCTGCCACTTAAAGACGAATTGATGTATGTAGATCCTTATTTTCCGTACAAACAATTATTTGTATTTCATGGGTGACAGAACAGGGGACAAGTTATAAGATAAAATTAATATAGTGTAAGGATGGGAAAATAGAAATTAGTTTACATTCAACATTTAAAGGAATCAGAGAAACATAATAGCTACTTAAGTAAAACATGTATTATGGAATCTATACGAATAAATGCGAAATTGGAGCACAATTATCCAACGAATTATGGGAGATAAAAATCCCCAACTCTACTTTATAGAAATTGAAACGGTAGAAGCGCAATATCTGCATTATACATTATCTACTTCTAGGTGATATCACTCTTCAGGTTTAACTAATTTGCATATTGATTTTAAAAAAAGTATATTTCATTGATTAAGTGTCGTTCATTTGTGTTCTTTTATTCAATGAGTGTTTTGATTTTCATATCAAAAATAGTTCTGTTTACGAATATTGTCTGATGTAGTGCAGAAAAGTGTGTGAAATTAGCATTATATCCAACCCAATACCTGGGTCAGCTTACTCTATAAATGATGTAAAGCGAAATCATTATCATTATAATTATTTGAATGCTTACACACACACACACACACACACACACGCGCGCGCGCGCACGCATACACACACACACACACACACTACACACACCAACGCGCGCGATAATAGCCAGTACAGTCACTATTCCCCTATACATATGGCAAATTTTAAACACACACACACACGAGCACGCACACATATCTATCTATCTATCTATCTATCTATCTATATATATATATATATATATACATATATATATATATATATATATTCAATTTGTCTTGTGTTTGCCTAAATGTTTTCTTTTCTGGACACAGTGTGTGTAGAAACTACCTAAATGTTCTGTAATTCATAGCGCTATCGACCATACTTTTAGCCATTATCAAGGAGGATTTTATTTTTGCTTTTTAATTCGGTGTATGACTTGTGTGTATGATTCTAGAGTTATAGGGATGTTCTATTTTCCCAAAACACTCAGCACATTTTGGCCGTGTTCGTAGTTAATATTACTGAGTTTTAGGTTTTTCTTTTTTTTATTATTAAGGCTTCCATTATTTTTAATCATTTTTTACGTGTGGATGAGGTTATTATATTTGTATTTTCTACTGCTATGTTTCGGGTGGAATCTGGTAAGTTTGTGTGCGTGTTTAAATGAGTTCTAATGGAGCCGTGATCAGATAGGCTTTTACGGAAGGCGTCTAGATAGGCATGTAGTAGTGTGGCCGATATAATTATTTATGAATTTGGTTTGATCAGAAACCCGGTTCCTTAAGGGGCATATGAACTCATAGTTAATGTTCATTCGTTGTAATTTTGATTTTACTGGTGTGTTGTTATTTTTGAGGATAAGGTTCACTGTTTTTAATTTTTTTATAGTCGAAAATTAATTTGATTTTTTTGTTCGGGTCAATTTGCGGTTAGTGTGTTTCTTTCTGATATTTCTAAGTGAAGAATCATCTTGTTTGTAGTTGATGTACATTTGGATATGTAGAAAATATGTGTTATTTTTACTATGTTCACTATCATTATTCTTTACTTCGGAAAGAAATAGTCTAATTTGATAGTCGATAAGGTGGTTAGGGAAGCCATTGCTAACTAGTGTCTGTTTTGCATTGTTGATTTTTTAAGGAATGACGGATTGTTGCCTAAATACACAATATATATATATATATATATATATATATATATATATATATATATATATATATATATATGTGTGTGTGTGTGTGTGTGTGTGTGTGTGTGTGTGTGTGTGTGTGTGTAATTTTGAGCCTAGAATTACTTTTTTTCCAACGAAATGTAAATTTGTAGAGATGAGGGAAATTTTTGGTAACGGAACTGATGAAATGTGACTTTTGACATACAAAAAAAAAATGAAAAATGAAAAATAAATGTTTACATAACAAAGTTAAATAGACACACACACACACACACACACATATATATATATATATATATATATATAAGATCGTTTTTGACATCAACAGTTTATTAAACTTTATTGTGCCGATGAGACTTACTATCGAGAATGGAAGAAATGGTTATGGCATCAGTATAAATACCAGCTTATGTGATCGGGAAGATTACTAATGATGTAGGCCCACAGATAGCGTCCTGTGGGACTCCTGCATGGGTACAAAAAGATCTAGAAGAGTGGTCGTTCAGGATGTTTTTTATTTCTCGATTTGATAAGGAAGACTGGATCAGTTCAAAAATTTGGCTGTAGACACGGTAACTTTTCAACTTGAAAATAAGACCTGTATACCAATCTTTGTCTAAAGCTTTCAAGATGTCTAAAACAACAGTCCAAGTTTCACCATTCTTATCTAATGCTTGATACACTCTTTCTGCTATTATCGTCAGAACATCAGCAGATGACCTATAGAAATGAAAGCCATGTTGCTGTCTGAAAGAAGACCCTGTGATGTGAGATGCTTAACCAAGCTAACATTGATTAGGACCTCTAGGAGTTTCCCAATAAGAGGTAGAAAGCTAAAGAGGTCAATAGTTGGAAGGATCGAACTGTTCAACTAAGTTCTTAAAAACTGCAACAACGGATGAGGATTTTAATCAAGCAGGAAAACAAGAGGCTGCTAGGCAGAAGAGAGAAGAGAAGCCATTTCGGTAGAACATTTCTTAAGAACGATTACAGTGACCTGGCGTCTCGACTTCATTCACTTTCCCACCACCGTGACGTGGCTTTCCTACAAATATTTTCATCTCAATTGTTCTAATGATCTTTACTTCTTGATATCCCAGTCTCATGAATTTAAGCGTAGTACTAGATTGGAAAGTAGGTCCCTTCATTGTTGAAATAGGTAGATGAAACGGTAAGTTCTATTCTAATAGTTTCTTTCCTTGCACTTCTCGTCCGTGGAACTCACTTCTGGCTTCTTGCTTCCCTGTAACCTACGATGTTCAAAAATGTAAATTAAACAGATCCCGCCCGTCTTCCTTAATCCTGTTACTTCTCTTTCACGTTTGCTCATTTTCTTGCATTCTCAGTAACCCCTCGTATCTCAGTGGCATTATCGCCCTTCTTGGGGTGAAATGATTAAAGATTGCCGACTGGAAATGAATGGTCGGGAAGATAAGCCGATGAATGTTCTCATTTACTGGTTATCAGCCTGAAGCCGTCGGATAATTGCAGCGGAGGTAGATTTAGAAGAATATCATCAGATTTTAAGTGATTATCATTGGCATCACGATCACTTCAGCTGTAAACAAAGCACAATCTTCCTTAGAGCTGCAACTGATGCGTACGTTCATTCTTGCAGCGATTTTCGCAATTCTCTCTTTCTTCCTAGTCTTTCGTCCGGCATCGTTTTGATGAGGGATCGAGGCTTATTCTGACTTTTTTAATTACTTACTGATTATATCATGTTATTCCAGTGCTAATTCAAATAATTCCTGAGATATTGCAGCAGAAAATTAAGATGATAATAATAATAATAATAATAATAATAATAATAATAATAATAATAATGGTAATTCCTTATAAGGAAACATTTAATATTCATTGATCGTGCATCAAGTACAATTGTCGATTCAAGTTTACAAAATATCTATCTTGAAACAATTTTTTAGTAAAATAAGTTTCTCAAGTCCACTAGCTATTATCGCTCTTTCCAGTATTAATGAGGGATTTCTTCCGTACCTTATGTTTTAAATAATGTGGGACGTCAACAACTTGACATACGTCATTATTTTCTCTTCGAATTACATGTGCTATCCATTTTAGTTGTTGCCGCTGTCGAAACTCTTCAAGTGGTGTGGTTACTGCTATTTGGTACAATTCATTGCTTTTGATTCCGTAGCGCCAGTTACCAAGGCTCGAAGAAGGATGGTCTTCTCCAAGACTTACAGACTTTACTCGCTCCAAGTCATTTATAACCACTATCTGAGAAAGCGATTTAGAATATTTAAAGTTTAGATTATTTCTGAATGGGTTTGCTGCCACACATGAGATACCAGCAATAATAACAAGAGTGACAATAATGTTCAAATTACTCCTTTCAAATTGGTTTCACTCTTGATGCTCAAAAAGTCTTGGTTACCAAAATACTGTCCAAAAGAACTCGCTAAACTTTGAGTGAGGATGATTTTCGGTAACATCAGTCAACTGAACTGTTTGTCAAAAACCTGAACATTTCAACTACTAACTCACCTTAAGTCTTTACTCGATTAGTAATCTTCCTCCCTTAGACCAAATTTTGATCACCAGTGAATCTTTGGCGCTATACTTCTACTCTAGCTATAGTGTCATCTACGAAATAGATGTTTTTTTTATCATTAGGCTACAGACTTACTGATTTAAATAATTCCACTTCCTGCTCATTATTTTATACGTTGGTAAGTATCTTGACCTCTTTTGTACTTACCATATTGATAACATATCGTTACCACAATTTCATAAAAAATATTACTAGACATTTATATTTAACGTATATTTTACAGAGATTAGGTAATTGCACAATACAGTTAAGTTGCTTTGTCTATAACTTTCAGAGTTTTCATTAATATACTCAATATTTTCCGACAATTCAATTTTCGTATACTTGCTGTTTCGACTGATCCATACTTGAGTGCTCATCAGTGTGAACCTCAAAACAAACACAGTATAATGAGAGGCTAAACATAACATAAAATGGCCTTTTTCTTACTTTCTCTTAAATCGAGCGAAGATATTAGCCCCATACGAGAATTACTTCGGGGTATAATTGAGCTCTAAATTTCTGTGATTGCGAAAGCACAAAAAGCTACCGGAATATGAACTAATCTTGTATTTTCATCTTGTGTAAAAACCGGGATAAGATTTTAAATGTTGTATGCAATGATTATCATAAAAATAAACATGCTCAGAAAGATTCTTGTTGGTTTTGTTTATTTCCTTTTTTTTTTTTGTTTATTTTTCATATTGGTTTTCGTTTTCAAATTTGATTTAGCTTAACTGCGCATATTTGCTCTTTTTTTCATTTCCAGAACTCTTTTGTACTAATTGTGGGTAGTTCTAAATGCAACAAGAATTCTGCTACACCGTTCTCTGTCATAGATATTAATATCAGTGATTTCGGTAAGCAATGGCAGTGGCATGTTCAAGGCTGGCTGTTCTGATACTTTTTTTGCATTGGATAAAACACCCCATCCCAGGAATGAGGAAGGCTTTTCAAGAGTCTCTATTAATGAAGAATTCTGAGAGAAGAGCTTCAGCAATGTCAGATCTGAACCGATTCCAGTCAGCATTAGTCTACGCAAAGACTATTCCATGAATTTTGATATCAGAGAATGTCTTTGGTTTGATATATATATCTTGATCAGATCAATGAGTGGTGAGAAGAGCTCAAGGGAGATAACTCTACTTATGAATATTTGGATTTCAGCCAGGTTGTAACAACGTGGTCGACAAGACGTACGAAGAGCCCAGTTATATAACAACTCGTAAGCAATGGTTAAGTAATAACAGTGTTTAGCTGCTTCCTTGGTTTTACATGAGTGGACTAACCACTCTTCATGGTGAACATTGAAATCGCCACATATGTATGCTAGCTAATAACTTTTTTCTCACTGCAAAAAAAAAAATCCAAATGTAAAAAAACAGTTATTTATGCTGAAGCTGTTGTAAGTTGATAAACTGATGATCAGAGATGACTCTACATTGTCTTCAGACAATTTGTGTTCTTAGCTTTTTTTATTATTATAGTTATAATTATTATTACATAAAAAAAACACTCAGAATGTACCCGGCACCTTCTGCCAAGATTTAACTTTAAAAATATCACATAGGACGACAAATGGAGCATGTTAGTTATATTAGGACTGCAGCTACTCAATCTCCCATTTTCAGCTTTGATAGAGTTCATAATCGTTTATGTAGTCTTGTGCGATAATATCCAACCTCTTTCTCATAGGTGCAGGCTTATCGCTATTTCCATGGCAAATGTTCAAATGAGCTTAAATCAGAAATTCTACATCTAGCGTACTCAACACTAACTCCACGGAGTCGAAACACCATAATTCCCTTCTCATTTCAAATGAATGGAGAAAAATTGTACTTAGATTCTCCAAAGAAATGATATTATGTGGAACAGTGAGCGGATGTTTCCCTAGACAATACAATCTCAACCTTTTCTTGTCAAGCTTCAATAGTTATAATTATTATTACATAAAGAAAAAAAAGTCAGTGATTGTTTTAAATTATTGTAACAAAGAAGAAATAGTTTAGCTGTCAGCTGGATTCATAATTTTAACTTTGGTAAAGTCAGTTTTCTATATTTCAAAGTGGATAGAGTTGCCTTCTTTCTTGCCAATGAGATTTCGCGCCCAGGCTTGGTGGAAAAGGCATCGGCTGCTGGGGACCGTGACATGGCAGAAGGTGAAGGGTGTGAGTGATATTGAAATGAATGAGATAATATACGAGGAATACAGCGCCTAGTTTGAAAAATATCAAATATGATGAAATCGAATCTTATATGATCGATGATCAGACAAAAGTAAGACAAGAAATATCTGAATCCACCGCGACGGCATATTTGCGTTTCTTTCTTTTGATTGGTGTCCTTATTAATCAAAGAAAATGAAGTCAACGTTTTTTTGTTATGAATGTCGTTTTTCCTAAAACTTTTCGACAGATCCATTCTACAGCCTTTCTCAGGTGCACTAGCTCTCTGAAACAGGCTGTGTCCGGTTAACAAATTTATTGATATATAACAGCGGTTGCATTCCCAAAGAGATCCTGAATAGAGATAAGAAGAGAGAATAGAGACTCACAGGTTGAATACATGGAAAGAGAGACAAGGGAAAGCAACGCAGGCGGGCTTAAACAAGTGGATGACAGTACGTGGTCGGTACAGGCGGATTAGAGGTACGAAGCCTATAGGGATAGGGAGAAGTGGAGAGCCATGATCGTCTAGGTCCTGAAATGATACGGTACATAAAAAGACAAAAGAATGCATCACAGCTTGTTGCATAATCCTTAACTTGATGACTTTCTCAATTTGTTTTTTGTAATATTAAAGAAATTCCTATACGTATCCCAGATAATCAATCGACATTGGTCTTGCTCATGTACATTGACTTTTTTGGTTTACTCGCTCTCCATTGATCATCTTTATCATTCAAATATAGGAAAAGAAAATGGCGTACATTTAGCTCTCTGGAACCGGGTCCACATAATATCATATCCTGCATTCAGACACACTGTACTTCGTTATCAAGTTCATATATATATATATATATATATATATATATATATATATATATATATATATATATATATATATATATAAACCTCATTATTGAACCATGACATTATTTGGGACTTTATTTATATGTGGCAGCCTCATTACTAAAGCCTAAAGAAATATGAAAGATTGCAGTCTCAAAGGGACCCTATGCTTTGGCACCACAGACTAGAAGTCGAATTCCTATATAGGATCATTTCTTTTATTTAAATTAACTTCAGCAATGTAGGCATCACAGCTTGTTCTGCAATTTTTAACTTGGAGACCTTCTCCATTTGTTCTTTAATATTAAAGAATTTCTATATGTATCCCAGCTGAGCAACACTGAGATGAAATCTGCAATTTTATGACCCTTTTGGACTCCACTGATAGTCCTTCGAATTTATAGTTCGAAAGAAAAATGGCGTACGTTTATCTCTCTGGAGAAGTGTCCACATAATATCTTATTCTGCATCCAGACACACGATATATAATTCATATATAACACACACACGCACACACACACACACACATATATATATATATATATATATATATATATATATATATATATATATATATATATATATATATATATATATATATATATATATATAACAACCTCATTATTGAACCCTGACATTATTTGGGGCTTTATATATATGTGGCAACCTCATTACTAAAGCCTGCCTTTTCTCCAGGAAATATGAAAGATTGCAGTCTCAACGGGACCCTATGCTTTTGACGTGTTTTGGCTCTCAGGAGGACTGGTAGAACTTATATACACGATCTATTACGAAAGAAGATGGAAAACTGGCCTGCTTGCTATATCGCTCCAGAAAGTATTCGGCACCTTCTGCAAAGATTTAACTTTAAAAATATCAGATGGGACGACAAATGGAGTATGATAGTTCTATCGGGACTGCAGCTACTCAATCTCCCATTTCCAGCATTGATAGAGTTCATAATCGTTTATGTAGTCTTGTGCGATAGTATCCAACCTCTTTCTCATAGGTGCAGGCTTATCGCTATTTCCATGGCAAATGTTCAAATGAGCTCAATTCAGAAATTTTACATCTAGCCTACTTAACACTACTTCCACGGAGTCGAAACACCATAATTTCCTCCGCATTCCAAATGAATAGAGAAAGGTTCTACTTAGATTTCCCCAGGAAATACTATTATGTAGAACAGTGAGTGGATGTTTCCTTGGACAATACATTCTCAAACTTTTCTTGTCAAGTTTCAATAGTTTCAAGTTTGTTCTTCTTATCCTCATCGTCTTCGCTATTTACCACAAGTTCTTTCATTCTCATCGCACATCTCCATCAACATAACCATTTTAAAATTCACCTTCTAACTTGAGTGGCACTCGAGCATAACGCTAGCTGAATTGCTATGATATCTCGGAAAAGATTGTAAAGTGATTTTCCCATTGACTTCTTAACGGTTTGTAATTCATTTTTTCTTTGTTGCGATCCAAGGCTAGAAAACCCCGTCTACCCTGTTATTTTATCCATATCTGATAGTGGCAAGAGGTGGTTCTGAATTCAAGATTGTCTGACATTCAAGGCCAGACAATCCAGTCAACTCTGTTATCTACCTCATTACTGGCGGTAGGGTAGAGATGGTGCCATGCCTTTCCCAAGAAAACTTTGTGGGCAAGTGAACGTCACAGACGAGACCTGAACGAACTCAGTTCACTGATACCATTTCCTTTACCGATAACCATTACGCCAATGATGGTTATCCTTTCTAAAAGACAGAAAAAACGAGGAGTTGATTGATTATATTCCAGCATCGACTGCAATTGTGAAAGTTGTTTCTAAAATGTGAAATAACCATCTTGTTTATGACAAAAGGATTTTCGCTTGAAGATGACAAATGACATGCAAGTTATGATTCTGAACTGGACACGGCAGCTATATGGCGTAAATATACTATAAGAAAGAAAATTTAGTTTACTATCACACATTTTGAGTCGGCAGTTGAAAATGTCTGATTTATTCAAGTAAGAAGGACTTGGAAAATATATGTTAAAGTTTTGAAAGAAAGAAATCATTTTTATTTGGAAAAATATTTGAGATCAGAATCCTGACAAAAAGAATCTTCTGATGAATCAAGTTTAACTTTTTATATAAATAAATTCGAATGTCAGTGTGTCATACCTTTTAATCTTCCCTCATAGAGGCTGTAGCCCAACATATCAAACCATTTTGAAATCAGGACGACTCCGTAAGAAAATTAAAAACATTCCGGACTGGATCCAAATTCACAATCCTGAAATTTTGGATTCCCAAATTTTCATTATTGCCATTGTTTTTGGCGATTTTTCACGCGATTTTTTGCGACAATTTTTTTCTATGATAAAAACTTTTATAACTTGGAAATAAATTTGGAGCTAATCGAAATTAATTACGAAAGTCACCCATGAAATTAAAATAATTGCTTATACGGAAAATAAGAATCTACGTACCTCAAACCGTCTTTAAATTGTGTCGACAGAAGAATTATCGTTGAACTTTTAAAAGATAAGCTTAAATATTGATGCAATACTTAAATGCGGCGATCAATTTTGAGTTCATTTGTAGTTTTTTGTTGCCTATGCCATACGGCAGCTGCTTGCCTCGTAAAAAGAAATCTCCCCCAACAGAGGGCCAGATTGCAATCAAAAGAGTCAAGGCTGCAAAGTGGAAAACATGGCTGTGTAAATGAAAACCCACATAAAACGGAAGCCATGAGATCTTCCAATGCTAAGAATATGTAAAGATTCAGGGACTTTCAAACTCTTGAACAAACTGAAGGTTCAATCAAGAGCACTCCACAGGAACTAGCTTAATTGCCGCCCGATAGAGCGGCTTTTAAGCTAATTTGAACAATGTCTTTATGTTTAGGGATTGTTTTCATGTGCTTATTTATTTTGTCTAATCATTTTCGACCCTAAGTGAATGGCATTCCTTATATTGAGCTTAATAAAAAATATTTTGAATTTCGGAGACATTTTTGTTCCAAAAAATGAACTTTGACCCAAAGCGCTTGATATTCCTTGCCATAAATGCATTTATCATTATTAAGAATTATTTCCATGAAAAATAAATTTCGAAGTTAAATGGGTGACATTGCTTAACACTTTTACTTAAAAGACAACTGTTTCGTCTTAATTGATACGTGATATCTTAATACCTGGAGGGATAAATTGCAGATATCCTAATCTTGTGAACTGAATATAGAGTTCCGTTTGATATTTCCGGCTAAGAGATTTTACGACAGATACTGGAAGAAAGCCACAGAGTAAAACGGCCAAAACTTTACGACGATATATATCAAAGAAAGTCCAGTTGTCTGAATTGAAAAAATATATTTAATATCGCCTCATCTAAATTAACGTATACTTGGAACAAATAAGTTATTGTTTTTGACATGTGTCACGCATGCGTCGCTACATGGCAAGAAGATCTTATATTTCTTAATTACGAACCAATATAGCAATGTGGTGTATTCCAACAAGGTGATACATCCATTAGCACAATTAACGGTATATGAAGCTTTGCTTGTAACAGCAGGCAGATTTAGTTATTTCCGCTGCCTCTTTCTATATAAAGGTAAGAAATAATTTCTTTCATAACAAACCAACTTCGATTCCAGAAAGACATTGTCAACTTTTATCTTCGGTAAGTATTACATACAACTGCTAAGCAAATTCGTTTTTTGGTTAAAGATAAAGCGACCATTATCGTTGATTTTTAACTTTGAATCTAATGTACTTAAGGTGATGGAATTATAAATTCATTATAAAAAGAGATGTTGAAAAAGTTCTCAGCCTGAGCAACTCCTCCAAGTCTAGAAAATGATCAACTTTGACGACAATGTCCATGAATCCAAATATTTTCAAAACGTCTCAAATTTTTGTTCGTGTTTCTGATGTCACAATCAGTGTTAAAATAGTAGCTAAGACTATTCAAAAATTCGATTAAAGCATTTGTCCTGTATTTCCTTACAGAGTTTGAATGCTGTTTTTCTAGGCACGCATATTCCTCCATTCTTAATTACAAGCCAATGAAAAATTTTGCTGCTTTCCAACAAGGTGATAACATCTATTCATTCATTTAACGTTGCAGTGAGGCCTACCAATAACAGCAGGCTTGTGTAGGTATTTTCCATTATCAATGTTACTGCTTTCTATATAAAGGTAAGAGACAATTTTTTCCACAACAAACCAAATTTGGTCCTGGGAAGATTTTATTAAATTTTGTCTTCGGTAAGTATTACCTAAGATGCTTAAACAAATCCCTTGATTGGTTAACGCTAAAGCAATCGTTACTGATGATTTTCAAGTTTCAATTTAATATACTTAAGGTTACGGAATTGTAAATACATTATACGAGGAGAAATCATTATAACTTCCTATTATAAGATTATTGTTATAACACACATCATTTGTGCTTGGTGCAACGTAATTCACTACAATAGTCTTTATACGTAAGGCTTAGGCTTTTGCCATAATTCCTGTATAGTTAGTATGAAGACGGACTCGAATATGACTGGTATCTACTCAGTCCCCAACTCCACTGAGATGATTTATGACACGAGGTCGGGATTATTGTCGGGAACCCGAGCGTTTCCAGCCGAGTCATTTGTCAAAATTTACCTAACCCCAGTGAAAATCAAATTGAGTACATTAATTGTCTGTTTTCCTCAGCCGAATCTCTAGACAGAGTGTTATCATCCTCTGCCCGAAGACAGGAGTCTTGTCTTATCGCGAACCTGGGACTGACTCCGAGGCGACTACTCCCGACCATCATAACATGGAATAGTATTGGACGAGTTCATAGTGTCACCGGAAGTGTACCCCTTACTCCATAACAGATATCGAAAAGTCCTCAGCCTGAACAACTCTTCCAAATATAGAGCTTCAATACTGATTTTCTAGGCACTTATTTCTAAAGAGCTATTCTCATCAGGGGCCATGCAACCTTATTGGAGGTCCTTGTTCATGTTCATAGTGTTGTAGACAAATAATGACAAATTCTATTTTCTTTTGTCATTTCTTTTTGACGTCGGCTCCTTGAAATTGGGGAGAATTTTTAATGAAATGATGCTAAAGAAATATTCAGACTGACTTATTTTTTAAAAAAAATCTGACATAGATTACTTTTTTTTTTTTTTTGTTTTTTGACCAGAAGTTGCATTTTTGTCTCCAAGATTTTTTTATTGGATTGGATCAAACTTGATGAACTTGTACAGCATTGTCATCACATTGTTTTTTTTTCTTTATTACAATCGAGACATTCTAATGTATCGATTGTAATAAATACATAGATATTCTTCATTCATGTTTCGTTTCCCTTTCTAACATCTATCCACAAAGGTAATCATTTTGTGGTCACTCTTACGTTGTTTTGAAACGCAAACATAAAATATTTCAATCAACTTTTATTTGTGAAGTACCTCCAGAGCGTAGTTGATCATGGCACTCCACGGTTTCCTATATGTTTTCGCTCTAAGCAATGTCAGACTTTTTATCATCCCTTTAACCGCCCCCACCGGTTTTGGCTTCAATTCACACACACTTATAAAACTACTTACATTGTCATTCGCTTGCTTTCAATATTTCTTGTGAATGTTAAATTCTCTAGGCATTCTTTCATCATTATATGTCCATTCTTGATTGCTATGATAATAGTTCTTTTTAATTTCATTTTCCTTAAAACATACTCGTTACTCTCATGCTAAACTCGTGGAATTCTCATCATCTGCCCCGTAACTACATCTCCTTCGGTTCAACTTTTTAATTCCCTACCATAGACGAGACGTAACTTCGCTATCAGAATTTTTATTCAGTTTTTATTGTATCCTCAATTATTTTTGTTCTTTAAGACAACACTTTAGGCCGATCTATTCTTCGGCCTTTCAGCCGAACAGAAGGAAATCGTATTGAAAATAAATTTCCAACGAGAATTGTACACGCATTCTAGCGTGTCACAATCCTTTCATTTTTTCTTGCTGTCTGACAGATAAGTTAATGAACATGGGCAGATAGATAGATAGATAGATAACGGACAGAGATAGATAGATGGATAGATAGATAACGACCATAGATAGATAGATAGATAGATAGATAGATAGATAGATAGATAGATAGATAAAGAACAGACTGAAATAGCTAGATAGATAGATAAATAGATTATTTTTACTTTGTATTTTCGAATCCTCATCTCTTTTTTGCACTGAAAATCATGGAAGATTTTTGTAGAATTGATAGTCATAGAAAATATATAAAATGAAAACAAAAATATATCAACTTGTTCACAATTTCGTCTTCCTTAAAAATGATTACCTATATGCGTCATTTTAAAAACATATTTTAAAACATATTTTTAAAGAAAGATGCTTCGCCAATTCCTCCTCATCGCTTTGGTCCTGTCAATGACGTTTATGACGTCATCAGCCACCGGTCGTTGTTTTACCCGCTGTCTGGCTTGCTTGGTGATTGCAGACTCATACTGTAGAATGGATATGCCCTTTCCAAGTGGGTCGAAGGATTGCCTGAAGTAAGTAGCTAAGTAAAAATCGTACTATTGTCTTAAATATTTCTTGCATTAGGCATTGCAATTTTTTTTTATTTGTGAGCTAGTATTTGTTAATTTCATATCGCAAATGCACAGTGATGACATACAGCTCAGATCAGACACTAGCTTATTTGACAGGGTGCAGTTTCTTCCAGTCAAAAGCTTGTAGATTAAAAATTACATTTCACTTATATCGTTATCCACGAGTGAAGAACAAAACAATTTCTAGCAGTAAACCAGAATTTATTCTTGGACTGTAACCTACTGCTATAATTTAGCGAAATAAAGATGAGGCGTAAATAAGGGGTGAGGTTCACAGTTCGGCGGCCGTTGTCTACGTGCGTTCTGCGAAGGTTGCTTCGTTTCATCTGTTTGTCTTTTCGACAGATCGTCAATTTTATAGACAATCATTTTCTTTTGTCTCGTCATCTTCATCGAAAAAGTAATTAATCTTCCTTCCATGACTCATCTGAAAATTTGCAAGCGATAAACTTGTGACGTTTGGTCAGTAAAAAATAGGCTACCGAGTGTAGGGGAATAAGTCTTCTCCCCCCAAATCACGTAAACGTTTTTGAACTCTCTCAAAATTAGACAGTAGGGACTGACCCGCTGTAAACCAGACATTACATCAATACTCCATTTCTGGGTCTCATTAGATCAAACCAGTTTTATACTTGTTTTCAAGCAAGGCGTTTTTTTTTAAATGAGTACTGATTAAGACTGAGAGTGCCTATTTTATATAAGGTGTACCTTGAAAAACTGGTATTAGAATCTGATTCAATGTACCTGTAAGGATTTCACAGTGGTTAAATATGAATTCTCATGGGAGATGAAATGATTAAATATTCTGATATGCTTTCGTAATTTTTATTCCTTATTGCAATTCCAAAAGCATATTGAGTAACTGAAATTAAATCTGATTGCAGATCCTGTCGTATCGCAGAGTCTTTTTTACCCGGTGGAAATGTTGATTGGATCCTGAATTCGGTTCATCACTGCCGTAGTGCACAATATCAATCTTCATGCGTGGATCTGATTCGTGCATAAATGATGTAAAATATTTTTGATATTATCATTATAACTTAACATGATTATTTACACACACGCATATATATATATATATATATATATATATATATATATATATATATATATATATATATATATATATATATATATATATATATATATATGGTGGGGTAATGGATAGCGGCTTAGATTGAGTAATCGGAGAGCCGAGTTGGAAATCCAGTTGAAACCATTACATTCACTTACTTGGGAAAGGTATAAATCCTTTTCTCCTTCCAACTATGGGTAAATAGCAGGAAAGACTGGGTTCTATAGCCTTTGATAACAATGGTCTAGGAGAAGGACAACTCTGAATTCAAAACCTGAGGAGGGTCGTTTGGGGACCTTGCGGCACGTAGTGCACCAGGTCTCTATTCGGCTCTAATTAATTAATTAAAAAAATACGCTTTTAATTAGGCGCCCGAGGGGGTCGTCAGTGATGTTTTGACTTGGTTCATCAGGGAGTTTCGTGTCTTTCAACATCATACTCCCCATCACCAAATCGACCCAATCAGGGAAGATCAACCCCTGATTCCCCCTCACAATTAAACGGTAACAGCTACTCTGGCCTTTTTAAAGAATTAGACGTATTCCACGTATTCCGCACATCCGATTGGATGTTTGTAAGAACCAATCAGCTGCGTGAACTATCTTTAAATGGCTCGCGGTGGGGACTGGCTTCTTTTCTTATTTCGGTGGATTGCAGTACTCTCCAAATGACCACTTCGATTTTCCCCTAATAACTTCTTTGTGAAATTGAATGGATTTGAGAGAAATCCCATCCGTTTCTTCGGCCTTTCTTTCCTCCTTCGTCTATGCCATTCTGCTCTGCGTGAAGACTTGATTTTTAAACGAATTAGGTCTCGAAGCTCCCGTAAGGGTTGTCTTTCTTCGTGTTTTGCGATTTTATATTGTTTCCGAAGAGATTTGAGCTCCGACCTAAATTGTTTAATCTTTGTTTCCCTCCTATTTTCTTTGCTAATACTCTTCTTTTCCTTCTGCTCCTCCTATCCAAATTTCCCTGCTGCATAACTAGTGATGATTTTTGACATTGTCGCTAGTCGTTTATCCACCGAACCTCTTGATGTCATTTCAAGGATCTCGCCGATGTCCACGTCGAATTCGTGCCATGCGTGTTTGTTACTGGCTGGAGGCCATTTTATCTTTCTTCGAAACGGAGTATCAGGCTCTGCTTGAACCTGTGCTTGGAGGGACTGGGAACTGTGGTGATCTTCCCGGCCTTACACCTCTTGCGTCTCACCAGGAAATATTCCTGCGCGCTGCTGTTGGTTCGTCTGCACTTGACACTTCATTTTTGCCTGATGGATTTTTAGACTGCGCATATTTTTGCACATTTTTCCACATGGGCATGTCAGTCTCATTGTCCGTAGATCCGTAGCTTGGTTCATTTTCGTTTCATCCGGCCTAATAGGGATCTCATTCTCCCCACCTTGGGGTATTTATTCACATAAGTTTCTGTAGTGTTTCCTGAATAGCGTAAGTCGGGTTGCTAGCCCAGAAATACACAAATGTATCTTCAAATGTGTGGATGGTTCTGCACAAAATATTCACCACTATAATCAAATCTCATGTGCTGGTGTATGTTTGTCGCTTCCTAAAAACTGAGCTATTTGGCCCTCATACGTCGAATACGACGAGAGAGTCGAGTATATGTATATATTTCAAACCGAAGTTAAGAGATTCCAGTTCGGCATTGGATAACTTATAATCCAAATATTCTGTATTGGATCTGTTTTTCTAATATATTTTCACCTGATGCTAGTAAATATTGGGTTGAGTTTCGTTTTTAGCTTATTGATTTCGTTGTTTTTATTTGTATTATCGTCAGTTAAAACTTTCTTTTTTTTGAATGATTTTAAGAAATCACATGCATCTATCTATCTATCTATCTATCTATCTATCTATCTATCTATCTATCTATCTATCTATCTATCTCAGTCTGTGCATATCTATCTATCTCAGTCTATGCATATCTATCTATCTATCTATCTATCTATCTATCTATCTATCTATCTATCTATCTATCTATCTAAGTCAGTTCAGTATCTATCTATCTATCTATCTATCTATCTATCTATTTACTGGTGAGGCAATACAAAGCTACAATTTTGCCTCTAACAAAATCTTTTCACGACACCCCAGCAATACCTCACTATATAAGCACATATATTCAAATTTCAAATCCATGCAGACTAAACTTTAAATGTTGAATCTCTTATTCATTTTCACTCTTTTTCATTGTAGTCATTTCAAGTTTATGTAGATATGTCGAACTTGACCCTCATTTTTCAGACATTCATCCCTTTTGTTTTAACTTTTATCTTAACATTTATTTTAACTTAGCTTTAAATGATCAAAACAACGTAAAATGTTTTCTTAATTTAACTAATCAAATGAAAATTATCAATCCTAACTTAAATGTGCAACGGAAATATTTATCCTAAAGCCAGACAAATGTTATTGTAATAGATTAAACTGAATACGCTGATTCCGAATCTGTATTTGTAATTATCCCCACACATCTGCTTTTGGTGAAATGGGCATAAAATATTCATGTTAAAGGTAACTATTTATATTTATATCCAGAAATCATGGATATTACACAGTATTGATTCTTATACCCACAATATCAATAACTCTCCTTCTCCCTCTCTCTACCCATTATATATGTGTGTGTGTGTATGTGTGTACATATATATATATATATATATATATATATATATAAGGGCTACAAGCTTTCAGTGATCATGCATTAATTTCAGACACACAATCTGATTTTGTAAGAGAAGCGTTCGGATCATATGTACTTTTCATGAAAGGTGAGTATATATTACACAGTCATCCACATGACACTCATGGGAAACAGCGAATAACCTACCTGATGTTTTTGGAACAAATATATGACAGAGGAAATAATATAATACAAGGTCCTAGAGGAAAAGATAGTAGTAATGGAGAGCCCCGATTGCCCATGTCCTAAGGAGAAAGAGAGAGAGAGAGAGAGAGAGAGAGAGAGAGAGAGAATTTTAGGTTTTTTTTTACGACGCTCGTAAGTTCTGTAAAATTAAAATAAAATCCCATTTCACTTGCTTAAGTAGATTTTATTATACGAATATACATCTTAAGTAATAAATTTTCTACATGTATATCGCAAAAGCCCGACAACTGTCAGTGCAAATTTGGAATCGGTGTACTCGTTTTGTACAATCATTTGTCTTGGCAACAGTCCGTTTTTTTTTTTATTTTCATGTTAATTTCTTGAAGTTAAAATATAAAAACGATTGAGGGCTTGAAATTTACTAGATATTCCAATAAACAAGAGCTTAATCACAATAAATCCGCTTAGAGAATGATGTATAGTTTGATTTTGCTAATCTCTGTATTTATTTTCTATTTTTCCCGACAGGATGATTGCCAACGATGTTCACTGACAATTTAAGAATGGAAAATAAAGCGATTTAATTCTGAATATATTTGCGTATTTTGTTACCACACAAACCCATATCTATATCTATATCTATATCTATATCTATCTATCTATCTATCTATCTATCTATATATATATATATATATATATATATATGTATGTATGTGTGTGTGTGTGTGTAAAATATAAAAATATATGCCAAGCAATAAACAGAAATACGTGCCTCTCTCTCCCCATTTTCGAAATTATTAAGCGCGTGTTTTTATAAGGGCAGCAATAAAAAACACTTAACAGAATTAAGATGTCAGTTATTTTTAATGAAACATAGACTAAGATAAACGTTTCAAGAAGTATATAAACCTATTGATATATATCCATATATACTCGGTACCTCTACTAATTCGCTATACCTAAGGTTTAAAACGATTTTTTTTAAAATTTAAAAGGTTTCTTGAAGCTTTCATTTTAGCTTTAATTGAGAGCTAAACGATTAAAATTCCTATTTCCGGTAAACACAATATTCTTGTGCATTTCAATTAGAATTTATATTCATTAGAATTCATTTTTCTTTTTCTTTGCTAAAATAACTGATTAGCAACCTTTATTAGTCGTCTTTATTCGTAACCTAATTCTCTTTATTAAAAAATCTTCCAAAAATAAAATATACTTTTCTGAAACTTTATTTGGGAATATTAGCTTATTTAAAGTATAATTAATCTGACAAGAAAAAAAAATTCTTTACTTTTAGTTTAAATAACCCAGAAATGCATTTTTAAACCAAAATGTAGTTGTGTTTTTAACCGATTTTTACTTTTGATAAGGTCTTGATAGGTTTATTTTTGTTCTATGGAGACTTTATCTGTAAAACGTAATTTAAGAAAATGGAGTAAACGTCTTTTTTATATAATTTTTAAGTGCACAGTACTCATAAAAAATGAGAAAATATTCCACGTAATCTAATTTTAGGAATGTTAACTTTAAATTTTCTATAGTGATCGCTCTTATTTTCTGATAATGTCGTGTATAGCCAACCATATTTTCAAAATAGGAACGTTTATAAACATAAAAGAAAAATTTTTTTTTTTAATTTTGATGTTTGAATATTGATATTAGACTTTTCAATCTTTGATTACTATATATTGATTACTATATATTGATTACTATATATAGTTTGCACCAAAGAACAATAACACCTAACGTGATCAAAGTAATGCATAAATTTAAAAGATTTGAAGGTTTATGAATCATTATCATTAATTTTTGTAAAAGTTCATTGTTCATCGGGAAAAAAAATAATTTTTTCTTGAGACAATAATATCCTTAATATATTTTCTTTATAAAAAAAATTAAAAAGAAATTTAAAAAAATGAAAATATCTCCTAATTAAATAATGACATAGTTTTATTACATTTTTTATTTTACGATGCAGAGCAGATTTTCGTAAGTATTTGGAAAAAAAAAAGAAGTCCTGTTTTTAACTGATAAAACATTTTGCGATCAAAATTTAATTTCTCGAAATTTAATAAAAATTAAGTACATGTGGAGTGGGGTAACAGATGTAAATAAAAATTTCAACAAGATTTTCTAAAAAGTTTAAAAAATAATTTCATTCATTTGTGAATAAGTCCTGAGTGTTTCATTAAAATCTAACAAATATTTGATTTTTGTAAGAATTTCCAAATGAATGTTTTTACCGGAAAAGGGACGCTAAAATACCTGTAATTTTTGGCCCGAATGCGCTAGAAAATAAAAAAAAATACTTTGTCTTTCCTCTTAATAATAACATAAATATTTTGCCAATAAAACTTTGTTTTTATCAAGTTTAAGGCCATTTTTAGCGGAAAAGTGGAGGTACCTTATATATAGTCACGTGTACAAATAATCAGCCAATCATTTGGTAGTAATATTATCGATATAAGCATTTTAAAATGATCATGGCGAACTCCTGAATTTCATTTCATGTATTGGCACGAGACAGAAAAATAATTGGGCAGATGGTCAGAGATTTTTATTTCAAGAATTTACAGAATTAGTCAAAAATTGACAAAAATCCAATGTGTAGTTATTATGTGGGCGGAAAACATTTGTTGACAAAAGAGGAGAGATTGTTTTATGCTTATAGAAAGGGAACATTATGTCTAATAAGCATCCTTCAGCACGGAGAAGAACATCTCTAACGCAAAACACATCGGACCTTGAAGACGATGTCGAGTGTCATTTCTGTTAGGTAAGAACAACGAAATAAGGACCACAAAACATGGAGAAGTAAGGATGGTAAAAATCGTTGCTTGGTTTATGATGCGATAATGGGAGAGTAAGTACAGAGTTTGCTATAAAAAAACCCTGAAAGTATGATTCCATTCTGCCTAATATCAATGGGTCAGGCTAGTGGAGGTGGCGTAATGGCATAGGGAATGTTTCTTAGCACACATTGGGATCTTTGACACTAATAAAGATTGAATATGGCTAAAACCAACTTACATCAATCCACGTGGAAAGTGCATGCTTTTTCTGGACGACATTTCTAGCAGGACATCGGAAACTGTCACAAGTTAAAAAGATCGGCATATTGGTTCATTGAATAGAGCAACGTGTGTAAACCTGGCTGCCACAGAAACCCCATAGAAGAATTTTGGGTGTGGGAAATTCTTATCCTGGATGTGAAGCCAACCAACTTAGAAATCCAGAATAATAGTAGAAAACCATATTTTGCAAGAATTCATCCAGAATATCGTCGAATCAATGACGAAAAGAAATGAGGCGATTCTAAAAACAAAATGGCGTCCAACCCGGTAGAAGAATAGGATATGTAATGAAGTGACCAGTAGGTGTATATATGAATTTTGGAACTCTTTGATTTTGCCTAAGCATGGTGTAATGTGGATAAATTCAAAAACCAATATCAGGATCAAGTGACAACACTGACTTCCAAATCAAGAAATCCTAAATATTCTCAGACATATATCGTAAAATAGAATTTTGAATTTTATCGAATTAATTTATGTCTTCATAATGATGAAAGCAGCCGAAGGCGCAGGACATTAACAAAAACTAACTTGAACTGTAAACAATTCATTTCGACTTTCAACACCAAATTACGGCAACTAATTGGCCATAAAAAATAAGTAAGATGATAGGCATAACTTTTTTATTATCTTTAACAACACTTATTTGAATGAACAAATATTTCCTAGATATATCAATGTTATCACTAGATCAGTAGCTTTTTATAGGTATTTGGTGAAATTTGGTCCTAAGTATTTACTGTACAATATCCGATCCATGTGATTTAATGGCGAAGTGTTGTATTAAGTGCAATTACAAGAAGGTGACTATACAGAAAAAGATTATCTCTGGTGGAATATGAATGCTGTATTCATTATTGGGCTCTATATAATTATTTATATTCTTATGTCTATAATTAGACTCATCGTTCATAATTATAAACGCATGTACGTATATCAGATTCTTTTGCCTTCAATCTGTATTTGATCGCGTATAAGAGATCATATTTTTCATCAAATGTTGAAACAAATATCTGCAACGTTTCATACACAAAATAGCGTACTGTTGCCATATATGGGCAGGAGCTTTTCAGTCTTTACTTTCCAGTCACGATAGAATTCAATATCGTCTCAGTGTCTTTGTCGGTGAGGAATTATTTTCCACCCTACAAACCACAGATGAGTTTCCACTGGTTCTAGCCTTCCCGTCTTGTTCCCACCATGCCACACCTATTATAGAGAACCACCCTGATTCCCTTCGTATTCCATTAGTGAGGTGTAAGCTCTACTCGAGAAACGTCTTCCTACGAATCGCTGCTTTGTGCAATCAATTCCCAGCTTCCTCGATCATGATAATCTTAACCTGTTCAAGTCTAGGGTTAACTGTTATCGTCCCCACATATCACCATATCTTTTGCCTCTTTCTCTGAAAGCCTCTACCTCGAGTGGCTCTTGGGTCATGTGCAGGTGGACATTAAAGAAAAAAGGTGAGTGACGTATCTTTGAGAAATTCGGGCAGTTCTGGGGATTTACGTGGCCATATATAAATGGGGATGTGGTTGCAGAAATCGTATCGCAACAATGACTGGGTTCTCCAGCTTGTGTGGCATGGGGCAGAGTCCTCTTGCCAGAAATAGGGTCTTCCAGCAGCCACCCCCTTTACCAGAGCAGCACTATCTCCTTAAGTCACTTGATGTAGGTCTACGTGTCTCACCCACAAATTCGGTAGTTATTTTCTTAGAACGATCGGAGTGAGTTTTCCGAGCTGACGTACCTTCGTAATCACCATTAGACTCATCCAACTTTTTTCCGAATCCTTTGTACTGTCCCCAAATTAACATCCAAACATTCTAAAAAAGTGTCCATATTGGAGCTTCTGGTGCGAATGCCAAGCAATACAGCATTGTGTTTCCAAATTTCGTCATGGTTTTCTTTTTCTCACAAACGGTGTCCAACTGACCCTATTATACCATGCAGAAAACAAAGTCAAAAACGAGCAACGCGCATGCTTGAAATTAAAAATATAATATGGCGACAATTTATTCATCGTACTATATATACATATATACATATATATATATATATATATATATATATATATACATATATATATATATATATATATATATAGAGAGAGAGAGAGAAGTGTGTGTGTGTGTGCTAGTATATGTGTATGTTTGCGTTTGTGTGTGCAAAATACATTTACGTAAATATATTTGACATTAATTTGAGAAATTGCTGAAACTTAATTGGGAATTTTCTTCTACGTGCTGTGTCCCTCCTTCTAGACATGGGTGATCGTGACACTCCACAACTTCCTATGCTTTACTCCAGTCTCTGCCCCTCTAACACTCATCTCGAGCAAGTGACTTTGACCGTAGAAACCCTAGACCCATTTTAAAAGTGTCGGCCTAATTTTCACTAAACCACCATCGAAAATATGTCCGCTTCCCCTGTCCATTAAAAGGAAAAAGTCAAATTTAAAGACTGGAATGAAGCAGTGTAAGTTACAGTGCATTATGTCATTATCATCGCTGCCTTTTTTTATATAAAGGCAAGAAACTATTTCTTCCATAACAAATCTACTTTGGTTCCGAAAAGATCTCGGATTCTGTCTTCGGTATGTATTACTTGATATGGTTAAACAAATTCATTGATTGGTCAACGCTATTATCGTTCAGCTTCAAGTTTCCTTTGACTATCAAGAGAATCCAATAGAATTAAGATTATGGAATTATAAATAGATTATACAAGGAGAGGTCGAAAAGTTCTCAGCTTGTCCTCAAAAACTTAATCAAAACGACCAAAGAATTGAATTTGTTCTTTTAGGAGGTGAGGAGGGGACATTTTTATCCGATCAAGCAAATTTCAGGAATGCTTCATACCGTTTATACACACGGCACATGGAATATTTCTTTCGGAATATCCAGTATATTAAAAGTTTTTCATATATATATATATATGCATGTTTACACATGCTTCATGAAGGTCTGCCAGTAATAGCTGGTTCGTTTACATATTTTCGATTATCATCTTTGCCTCTTTCTAAAGGCAAGAGACAATTTCTTTTACAATAAACCTACTCATGTTTTGTCTTCGGTATGTATTACTTGAGATGGTTAAACAAATTCATTGATTGGTCAATGCTTTTATCGTTCAGCTTCAAGTTTGCTTTGGTAATCAAGAGAATCCAACAAAATTAAGATTATGGAATTATTATACGTGAAGAGGTCGAAGATTCCCAGTTTGGAAATGTTGGAGAAGACAATGCATGTTGCTAGTCTGAGAATCTTGGAGAAGACAATGCATGTTGTTAGTCTAAGGATGTTTGAGAAGACAATGCATGTTGTTAGTCTGAGAATGTTAGAGAAGACAATGCATGTTGTTAGTCTGAGAATGTTGGAGAAGACAATGCATGTTGTTAGTCTGAGAATGTTGAAGAAGGCAATGCATGTTGTTAGTCTGAGAATGTTGGAGAAGACAATGCATGTTGTTAGTCTGAGAATGTTGGAGAAGACAATGCATGTTGTTAGTCTGAGAATGTTGAAGAAGACAATGCATGTTGTTAGTCTGAGAATGTTGGAGAAGACAATGCATGTTGTTAGTCTGAGAATGTTGGAGAAGACAATACATGTTGTTAGTCTGAGAATGTTGGAGAAGACAATGCATGTTGTTAGTCTGAGAATGTTGAAGAAGACAATGCATGTTGTTAGTCTGAGAATGTTGGAGAAGACAATACATGTTGTTAGTCTGAGAATGTTGGAGAAGACAATACATGTTGTTAGTCTGAGAATGTTGGAGAAGACAATGCGATATGCAACGCTCCGAAATTGAAGTCGTGCGAATCAGTTTGTGTTACACTTTTAATTATTTTAATCAATGCTGAAAATAAAATCATATCTGGTGTGAGTTGTTGAAAGGGATTCTGTTTTGGAGTCTGATTTAAATATTTGAAACGTGAGGACTACATATAGTTTGTCAACTGGGTGTCATGCATTGCCTTCCAACTCGTTAAAAAAAGAAAAGCGGTGACATTGTCCATGTTTCCACTGGGTGTCTACTTACTTGAGTATCGACCACTACGATATAAGACTTTACAAATGAAAATAATTTTAGCTTTTTAATTTTAAATAAGTTATATTATCCAGCACGTACAAACGCGATAATTAGCAACTTAACGTCTATGAATATATATATATATATATATATATATATATATATATATATATGAATTTATATTATATAAAGGCAAGGAACAATTTCTTCCATAACAAATCTACTCTGGTCGCAGAAAGATCTTGTGTTCTGTTTTCAGTATGTATTACTTGAGATGGTTAAACAAATTCATTGATTGGTCGACGTTATTATCCTTCAGCTTCAAGTTAGCTTTGATTATCAAAAGAATCCAGTTGAATTAAATTTTATGGAATTATAAATACATTATACAAGGAGAGGTCGAAAAGTTCTCATCTTCTCCTCAAGAACTTGACCAAATCCAATCACATTTTGCACGTGATAGATAAGTTAACTTGGAACAAATAACTTATTGTTTTTCATCTATCACGCACGCGTCACTACATAACAAGAAAGTTATATTTCTTCTATCGATAAAGCAATAGAACAATTTGCTATTTTTCAGCAAGGTGTTAATGTTCATAAATATTACATATGCTGCATGAAAGTCTGACAGTAACAGCTGGTTCGTTTACGTATTTTCGATTATCATCGCTGCCTCTTTCTAAAGGCAACAATTTCTTCTACAACAAACCTACTCACATTTTGGGGAGAAGAGGATTCATACCTTTCCCAATGGTATCAGCACGTAAGTGAACGTAATGGATTCTACTGGAATTCGAACTCGGCTCTCTGATTCCTCAATCCGAGCCACTATCCATTACTCTACCGTGCCTATGGAATTATAATACATTATACAAAGAGAGATCGAAAATTTCTCAGCTTGTCCTCAAAAACTTGATAAAAACGACCAAAGAATTGTATTTGCTGTTTTAAGAGATGAAGTAGGTGGCATTTCTGCGTGTTCCTTTACATATTACCGATTATTATCATTACTTCTTTTTCTATAAAGGCAAGAGATAATTTCTTCCATAATGTTACTTTGAGCCTGGAAAAATCTTTTCAAAGTATTGTGTTATATAAGTTGGTTAAACCAATTCGTTGATTGGTCAACGCTATTATCTTTGATGTTCATGTTTGCTTTCACGATCAAGAGAAACTAATAGAATTAAGATTATGGAATTGTAAATAGATTATACAAGGAGAAGATTCCTAGCCTGGAAATGTTGGAGAAGACAATGCATGTTGATAATCCGAGAATATTGGACATGACAAGGCAATAAGAAACGCTACTAAAATGTCGTCGTGCGAATCGGTTTGCGTTACACTTTTAATTGTTTAAATCAATGTTAAAAATAAAATCTGACTTGTGCTGAAATTAAATGGTTTGATATGAATTACTGAAAAGGATTCTGTTTTGGAATCTGATTTAAATATTTGAAACGTGAGGACCATATACAGTTTGCCAACTGGATGCCATGCATTGACTTCCAACTCGTTAAAAAGAAAAGCGGTGACATTGTCCATTTTTCCATTGGGTGTCTATTTACTTGAGTATCGACCACTACGATATAAGACTTTACAACAGACTGTATAATTTTAGCATTTTAATTTTAAATAAGTTCTGTTGTCCAGCATCTACAACTGCGACAAATAACAACTTATAGTCTATGAATTTAAATATTTTCAAATAATTTCAGATTTTTGTTGACGTTTCTAATGTCATGTCCAGTGTTAGATTAGATAAGACGAATGAAAATATCTCCATTAAAGCATTTAGGTTATTAACCTGGATTTACGAAATTAACATTGATTGATTTCCGAGTACATGTAAATTAGTTGTAACGTAACCTAAATATAAAAATAAATTCGTCTGTAAAACGTGGAGACAATCTCCTTCTATGTCATTAGAGTCTTTTAATCTAGAGTAAGATTCTGATATCATCTTTTCATTGTTTCTGTATCTTAGAAATTATTGAAAGGTCAAGATATATGATTATAATACACATTTCTCAAGAATTACAGGTTATCAGCTGACATACACTTGAAAAACTTGTCTCAGACAATCTCGGGTTAAATAAGAATTTTATGTTTAAATTTTGTATATATTTTTTTTAATTTGAAACTTGCATATTTGCCGTTTAAGGAAAAGAGAAGTATTTACACTTACGGGAAATTTCGGTTTAATTTAAAAACATCACATATGTGTTTCCTTTTTGAAACAAGGTCTTTCAAGCAAAGATGCTTCGCCAGCTACTTACATAAACGGTCCGGCAAAAGGATAACACACAAACGTACAGAGAAAGAGAGTCAATGAACATAGATTCATATATATATATATATATATATATATATATATATATATATATATATATATAGAGAGAGAGAGAGAGAGAGAGAGAGAGAGATAGATAGATAGATAGATAGATAGATAAACCGACCGGAGAGATAGCAAACAACGTATTCAGGTAGAAAATGAACACAGATAGATAGATAGATAGATAGATAGATAGATAGATAGATAACGGAATGAGATAGATAGATAGATAGATAGATAGATAGATAGATAGATAGATAGATAGATAGATAGATAGATTTGATCAAACTTCGATCTAAGGGTATAATGAGCGTTGAAATGGCGTATGCTATGCAGCATCACACATTTTAAAATTCTTTGTCTGTAAAGTCGATTGCACAAAACTTGAATCTAAAACTGAAACGAAAAGGCATAACCTGTATTTTCTGCGATGAATTAGGAAAGAAAATGAAAACCTGACAGTTTGTTACTCTTTATTTACCCGCTTGGATCTAAACGACATGATCTATTGGGAGGAAAAACGGATGACATTCAACAGAGAACATTTCTTGGCACATTTTACCCCACATGTTCCTCCCGACATGTCTGAACAAGATTATCCTTTTTTTTTTTCAGTCAGGCTTTAGGCTTCTCGTTTTTCTTTTAATTTCACAGATTCGCAGTCAGTTAGTTTTGACGAAAATAATCTGATCCATTGGACGGTGAAGTGTGTTGCGATAAGATTTCTGGAGATGGCCTGTTGCTAAGGGAGGCGAATATCGGTGAGATCAACAGACGTCAGTGATATCACAAGAAAATAAATTCCGTCTGCATATCACTGCTAACACAAGGGCAGTTAACTTTGTTCAGCACACCTAACCTACTCCTAGAACTATATGCACGTACACACGCGCGTGCACGCACACACACACACACACGCACACTCACACACGCACACTCACACACACACAGACATATATATATATATATATATATATATATATATATATATATATGCATGTATACAAGGAGTTGCTGAAAAGTTTTCGATCTGACTCACTTCCACAAATGTTTAAACCTCGAAAAATGTAAGTGTTTCAGTAGATTCAATAAATCACTCTATAAAGAAACAAAAAAAAAACTTCATTTCCGTTATTTTTTTTCTTGTTCTAAGAAAATCATCCAGTTTTTTAACTTGCCCCAACACTGAGGCATCTCTCCAAAAATGAAAACATTATAAAAAGTTATGTTGTCTTTATTTTCGGATAAAGCGTTCTCAAACATAACCCCAAAATATATCCGTAGAAAATGTATTAGACTTATTTATTAAAGAAATATGTAAAAATTTAATCCACAATGACTACATAGTCACACAGTAAACACTAAAATTATACAGTATATAGAAAGTCATCGGGGATTATTTTACTATAGGAATGTCCTACAGTTCTTTATTCATTATAAATATCAAGTTACTTTTCCGAAATTAAGTCAACCTATGGACAGTCGTAACATACATATTGGTAAGTATTTTTCTAATTAAAACATTTGTTATTCATTTAATCACTTGCTACTCTATTTGCCCTTGACTAAAGAATGCGATGTAGCGAACAAAACAAAATCTAGATTTAAAATTCAAATGCTAAGCACTGACTTATTGATTTTGTTAGAAATTAAAAAGACTCGAATTTACAAACTTTGCTTAACACACACGCAAAAGCGAATCCAAAACAAAACTCGTGAAATTTCACACCTTTATGCGAAATGTTTTCCGGCCAATAGAAAACTAGGAAACATTTAAAAACAAAATTCAAATAATATTCGATTCTTAGAAACAAATCCTTTTACGGGCCTTTTCGCGAACCGACGCGAAGTTTGTCGTCGTCCAATGGAAAGGCCCGGATCATATCCGGTAGTGAATTCCCAAATGACTTTTTCAAGCCCCACAAACAAAATAAAAGACAGGCCTGTCACCAGAGAAAAGTCACCAGAGAAAAGGAGAAGAGCGTATTAAGACGTCCCTTGAACGAAATTGTCAC
Source organism: Acanthosepion lycidas (assembly GCA_963932145.1). NCBI lineage: Eukaryota > Metazoa > Mollusca > Cephalopoda > Sepiida > Sepiidae > Acanthosepion > Acanthosepion lycidas. The sequence continues at coordinate 17,493,086 of OZ010577.1, forward strand.
TGGCTATGGTCACATCCTTTTTAACTACTAAGAGCAACACAATCTTGTATAACAAATGTATGTGATTGCATTTCACTAAAAAAATCGTTATTTAAGTTTAAAATGAATTAAAAAATGAAACAACTGTCTTGAAGCTTTTATTTTAGTTTCAATTCCCAGCTAATAGATTAAATTTAATACGGATTTAAATTGATTAGAAGGGTTTTTTCTCCTTTTCTATAAATGTGTCCATATTTACAGATCTGACAACACGAAGTAATTACTTTCTTAAAAAGAGTTTTAAAAAAGTAAAATATACTTTTCTAAAATGAGAAAAAATATCTAATTTAAAGTTTAATCAATCTGAATTGAGAAAAAAAATTACTTTTAGTTTAAAATATTGCAGAAAAGCCTTTTTTTTAATTAGGATTTTGGGGTGTTTTACTGATATATTGCGTCATTTATTGACAGTCTCATATTTGTGAAATGTAAGTAAGGTGGAGAAAACGGAAAAAAAATTAATTGAAATCAACACGAACGCAATTTTTCATATATTTTTAACAACCCATTAATCTTTTAAAAATATTTTAAATTATCGAATATTTTATTAGATTCTAGGTACTTTGTGTTTGCAACTTTACTTGCGAAGACGTTAATAAGAAAATGTTAGAAAATTATTAATAAATTGGAAATTTATTTCAGTTAACACTCTCATTTTCTGATAATGTCGTGTATGGACATCCGTATTTACAAAAATCGACAAGTTTCTTCTTCTTCTTCTTTGTGTCATATCCTCTCAGAATGTTGGCGATCATGGCTCTCCACAAGTTCCTGTACTTTGTAGCCTTTGCCTTTTTTGTTATCTCTCCTAAAACTTGCTCTGCTATCCATTTACTCAAGCTCACTTGTTAGGCTATGCTTTGTTTTCCTCTCTTCATCTTGCTTTCAATCTGTCCTGTTAGTATCAAATTCTCCAAGCCCTCTTTCCTCATTATGTACCCTAGAAAATGCAACTTCCTCTTTCTGATATTAAGTATAAGTGTCCTTTTTCTTTTCATTTTCTCTAAAACTTCGTCGTTGTTCACATGTTTGGCGCATTGTATTCTCAGTCTTCTTCTGTAGAATCATTTTTTAGTGATTTCAAGTCTCTTCTTCATTTTTGAGATTATCCAGCATTCACTGCCATATAGGAGAACTAACATTATGTAACATTTCAGTGTTCTTTTCCTTGTTTCTAATGAATTTTTTCTCTATTTCTTAATACACTGCTTAGCTTTAAGAGTGCATCTTTGGCTATCTCAATTAGCCTTCGGATTTAAGTGTCGCTCTTTTTGTCCTCTCTGAAAACACTTGCTAGATATTTAAATTGTTGTAGTTGTTTGATTTTGGAACCTCCAGCTTGTAATTTGCATATTGTGCTGTTCCTTTTTCTAATAACCATGCATTATGTCTTCTTGCAATTGATGTTTCCCGCTTCCTTTCATTAAATTCTCTGGGAGTTCTTGTTTCCTTTCTGTATCTCTTATCAACACTGTGTCATCTGCATATTTTATGTTGTTAAGATTGTAGGTGGGACTACTAACTCTCTTAGAATCTCTTCACTGTATAGGTTGAATAAGTAATCTTTGTCTTTCAGCCCTTTCTGTTGTTGTATATGCAGACGGTTTGCTGCCAATATATTTTTGGGATTATTCTAATATCCTTCTTAAGATTATGTAGCTGTTTCAAACACACACAAGAATTACATTTCCTTTTAAAATACTAGGAGTCGTTGAATCGTAGAATTGTTAATAACAATATCACCTGACAGCCTAAAATTAATACAGAATTTTTTTTTTAAATTATAAATTATTCGAATTAAAATTTAAAAAAATATAAACAGTTCTTTCAAAAATCCCATATTTATTGAAAAAATCTTCAGACAATATTGTCTGTAATATATTATGTTCATAATAGAAATTAAAAGCTTTTCTAAGTAAAAGATGTCTTATGTCTATTGCATTTTATATTTTACGATTCAGAGAGGATGTTTTACAAGTGCAAATCCGATTTTGATGTTTTAAATTCTCCAAGGACTAGTGCTTATAACAAATATAAACGACGATAAAAAAAAAAAGAATTTCTTGATCTTTCATAAAAATAATTAATGAAGGTGGTAACAAAGGAACAAATGTATTGGTACAAGTTTTGTAAAAAAAGAAATAATTCAAAAAAAAGTTTAATTTATTTCTTAATAAGTTCTGAAAGTTTCAATAATATCTTACAAAATCTAATTTTGAAAGAAGTGTCAAATCAATCTCCTATTAACCGTAAAAAGTAGAAAAATATGTTCAAATTTTCCGGATTTATTTATGTTCCCGCTATGGCGCCAAAAAAGTTTTTGTAGCTGAAATTTCGAAGGTTCTGAAAAGAATTTAAAAAATAATTTTTACAATAAACATTCTTTGATCTTTCCTTATTTCAACAATTTTGACGATAAAGATTTAGTTTTATTATGTCTGTGGCATTTTCTTAATGCGTCCTTTTTTTTTTAGCCAAGTTTAGGATATAAAATATTTAACTGATCAGATCTGATTGTCCGAGTCTAATTATCCCCTAGAAAAGCCTGGATGTAAACTAACAGAAGTTTAAAAAAAAACGCGAGAATTCTTGCTACAGCATAAAACCTTTGAATCTCTTTATTGTCTCTAAAGTTACTTTAGAACTTATCAAAAACTTCAGATGTTTGATCATAATACATATTTCTCAAGGATTACTGTTATCAGCTGACATATATTTGCAAAACTTATCTCGACTAAGCACGAGCCAAACCAGCATTTTCTGGCGATAATGATACAAAAAACAAAAAAACGACGCCCGAGAACAAAAAAGAAAACACTTTCTCCGTCTGCTACCAAATGTGCAAGTCACACGACTGAAGAATTTTAATCACTGTGCGTTTTCATAGGCCGATGCATTCATATGGCTTTCTAGGAGATGGGTGATTTTATGAAGTCATCATCTCTAGAATGGCTGCCAAATAAGGCTATAAAACCCAATCCGTCTTGCTATTTAATCCATAGAGTGGGGAAAAGAGGGTGGGTTCATATCTTGCGCGTAAGTGAATGTAACGAACCCCGGTGGAATTTTGCAGCGGACGTCTGTGCACGGGAGACTCAATCTGCGCGGATTGGGTGATGCCTGACGTGACCGAAAATATGTGTAGCGACTTCACTAGACGCCATATAAAGACAGCCTTTGTTAACAAGGGACGTTTCCATTGTGACACGAGCGAATTTCGATAACTCAGCCACACAAGCTATTTCGGCGATATTGCAAACTATGTCGGAGGAAAGTTATATCAACCTGATATCAAAGTTTGACGGCTCAGCATCCACGACAAACGTGATCGAATGGATAGAAAATGGCGGAATTCGTTTGCCGGATGTATGAAGGGAAGCCGAAAAAACACGTGATTCCTCTAAGACTGTTTTGTGTGGGGTTTGCCGTCTATCATCAACTACGTGAAGAGGAAAAAGCAGACGATGACCACATAAAACCGGCCCTTTAAAAAACGTTCGCGACGGACGGGTTTGTCGTGTATGCAGCGGCGCATTCGACCAGTTGGTAAGTTGGCTGTATTGTTTGTGAGTATCAGCGACCGTGGCTTAGCGTGCCATTTTGTCAAGGGTTTGCGAAATTGTATGAAACGTCATTTTCGCGGTTCTTCTCGTATTGCGCTCGTTGGATAATGAAAGACGAGAACCCAGACGATGACTTGGCAGTAGCAGGAGTACAAGAGATACACCATATGCAACCTCCTCCTCGGGGTTTTAATGAAATGATTTGTCGTCGATGTAATGGCCTTCATCACTTCGCCAGAGATTGTCTGCTCACCGGAAGCCGGAAGCCTCGTATTCGTTGTTATAACTGCGATAAAATAGATCACGTATCCCGAGATCGTCTGGAAAAAGGGACTAGGTGACGGCAACACAGCGCTGATTCCATATCACAGGATCATCGACATAGAAGTTTCTTCCACAAAGTAGCAGTTCTTTGGAAAATGCTGAATGGAACTTTCTCCTTAAATTTGAAATATGGGGGGAATAAGGTTTATTCAACTCCGTGGAAGTGGCATGGCGTGTTCTGGATTTGCTTTGAAAATAGTCATAGTCTTCTAATGTTGTATCTATCTGAAAGAGGTTTGCAAGCGGGGAATAAGTATTCTTCCACGAAACCACGTAAATGATTTTGAACTCTATAAAGAGGGAACAGATGAGATTTAGCTGCTGCAAACCAGACATGGTAGCAATATGCCATTTTTGGTCTGATTAAATCAAACAAGTCTTTTCAAACAACGGTATTTTAAATGAATATTAATGAAGACTGTAGGGGCAAACCTTCACATCAGCGTCGAGCATGGTCAGTAGTTAAATGGGCAACGGCTTGGGAATGTCAGGTGCTGTAAGCCTGGATGTGCGAGTAATGTAATGGATAATGGCTCAAAATTTGAAATCGGAGAGTCGTGTTCAATTCCACCTGGGTTTGTTATATTCACTTGCGCACAAATATACTTGGGAAAAGTATGAAATTGCCTCCTCTCCAACAGCTATGGGTTAATTATCACTAAATCATCATTATCTAAAAAAACATTACAATAAATTTTTTTTCTGGCTTTAAATAACCTGAAATGGGTTGGTAAGCCGTAAAAAGCGAATCAATGAGTAAATGATTAAGATTAAGGATATGTTATATAGAGAGTGATTGAAAAGTAACCCCCTATTTCATGTATGATGGACTCTACCGTCTTGTAAAAATTATATTTAGACGGGAGAGTCCACCATACAAAAAAATAGGCAGTTACATTCCAGTCACCTTAAAGCAGCTGCACCCACTATTATAAATGGCTCCGTGGTCATATCATCCTTGACAGAAGTTTTTCGCTTCGATCTTTACCTCAAACTCAACGTTAGATGACAAAAACACTCCCCCCCACCCCACCCCCCACTCAGGCCAATTTCAGCAATATACTCATTTTCGCAAGAAAAGTCCCTAAACTTATCAAAAAAATCGATCTACTCCAACAAAAAGCCACTGACCCAGGCAAAATTCCCTTGGTCGGCTTTAAGAATATTAGCCCAGAATTATCTCCGGTTCTAGCAAAGTTATTTAACCGCTGCTTGAAGAAAAAATCTTTCCCGAGCATGTGGAAGGTGGCAAGCATATACTCGGTCTTTAGGAACGTGGGCAACCGATCGCACCTCCCAGTATAGACCCCATTAGTCTCCTCAGAAACATCAGTGAGCTTTTTGAGACCTTAATCTACAAGAAGGTCGTCTAGCAACTGGATGGGAACAACCTCTTGTGCGACGAGTACTATGAGTTTCGATCAGCCTGATCCAGTGCTGAAGTCCTAACTACCATTACACACAGAATTAGGGAGGTCCTTTACGAAACACACACGCCGCAAGGGTCATAGCAATATAGATATACCGAAGGACTTCGACAATGTGTGGCACAAAGTTTTCTTACACAAGTTCTCCAGCTATGGAATCACTGGAAAGATCCCTGAAGGTAGTTATTAACAGCCGGGATCTGCGGTCAACGCAGGAGTTCCCCCGGGGTCACTTATCGGACCAACCCTTTCTTGGTTTACATAAATGATCTACCTAAGAATATACTCCGATCGTTTGTAAATGTTTATGCCGATGATACGACAATATACGGGAGCACCTCTAAGACTCTTGACAATCGGAGACTGGCAGTTGACTATCAATACTGACTTGTCAGTAGTCGGTTACGTTCAATGCCTCTAAAACCAAAGTGGTTAGATTTCATCATCGCCGATCAGACCTCGAACTACCGCCAGTCACAATAAATGGATGTCTCCTCGAAGAAGATTTAGGAAAGAGAGAGGAAATTGGGCCTCAAACTCACACGGGACCTCAAGTGGAATTCCTATATAAGTCCCATCGCTAAAAATTCAGGTAAAATGACCGGCTCCATGTGCCAGTCCAGTAGGTACCTGACTACTCATGCTATTGCCTACCTTTATAAGATCCAGACAGGCCGAAAATGAAGTACTGTTGCCCTATTTGGGCAGAGGCTTACCATTCCTCTCTTTCCAATCGTTATAGAGTTCAAAAGCGTCTGTGAGTCCTTGTTGGAGCAGAATTATATTCCGCCCTCCAACCCCTCTCTCTCTCTCTCACACACACACACACACACACACACACACAAACGGGATATGGCGAATCTCTCACTGTTCTGTCGCTATTACCAAGGAAAGTGCTCAGATGAACTGCATCTCTTGATTCCACCCGGTCTGACCTTCACGGCTAGGACCGGCCATGCCACTTACATAGTAGCAAACCACCCATATTTGCTCCGTATTCCATCGGCGGGAAATAAGTTCCACTCAAACAACAACTTCCCGCGAACCACTTTCCCATGCTAGACTTGAACAGGTTAAGATCACTAGAATCAACCTAGCATCAACCATTATCTTCCCCTCCTATCTATATAAACTATCTCTTATCGTAACCTTCAAGCAGTCCCCGGGCTTTGTAAATGGTAAACCTTTATGTAAAAAAAAAAAATATTGAAAAAAAGTTGTTACCATCTGTTTCATTATGTTCTTATGATTTCACTGCGGTTAAATATGAATCCGTGTGTAAAGATAGAATGACTGAATATTCTGTGACGAGTTGATATTTCTTATGTTATTCTATCAATCATATGAATTGAAATGAATTCAGATTGCAGATTCTGTCGTATGAAGAAAATCTTTGGCAAGAGGAATTCAGTGCATCATTAATTTAGCTAATCACCTACGTTATTTAAACGATTCACAAACAAAAGTCTGTATGATTTATGAGTAAATCAGGTAAAAATTTGTCTTTTTTCAGTCAGCAAGCTTTCATCCGAACAAATTTGATTAAAAAGAACCGACAAAGTGTGTCTATTTTCTTTCTTGTATTTTTCCAATTTTCAAATAAGGCGATAAATATTGCGATTGAATCTGTGGATAGATTGTCCGGAGTTCATTTTAGTTGTTTTGTTCGAAACGGCATAAAATACTTGAATTTTGTCATTGTTTCATTAAATTCAGGTATTTTAATTTTAATATATATATATATATATATATATATATATATATATATATATATATATATATATATATATATAGCGAGACTCTTCGCATAGCGAATTGAGTCACTGTCAGTCACTGGGCGTGTTTCTAAAAAATAAATACGCTAAAAATCCACCTACATCCCTGCTGTGCGCCGACGGCTTAGTTGTAGAGGCAACCGGATGTCTAGCCACGCTGATGAGCTGCGAAACAGTCTGTCTGTGGATGACGTTATATATATATATATATATATATATATATATATATATATATATATATATATATATGTAAGTAAGCAAATATATGGATATAGATCCGACAGTATATATATATGTATGAAAAAAAAGATTTTTTTTTTTACTATTACCTTCAAATCTTACTCCATCTTGATTTGAATCCTAAACTTCAATTAAGAAATATTACCCATCTAAAAATAGCTACAGATTGAATTCATGAATTAGACTGAAACTGATAAAGATTTTACCTTAACACTCATTAACAATATTAAAATATTACCATTAGTAAAATTTTATTTTTTTTATTGTTGTTGTTTATTAATATAGTATTCAACTTATATTAAATCCCTACTTTATGTGTAGAAAAGTTGAATATTTGTATTGCTAACAAGCATTAAATTAATTTCTTTGTGGAGTTTTTAAACATTTAAATTACTATCAAACGTTAAAATCTGTTTTTATCTAAATTGCTAAAGCTATACCACCCCACTTCTTCTTCCAAAAACCCTACGTACATCTCTTTTCTCTTTACTTCCCCCTTTTTTCTTTTTCCCTTTTTTCTTCTTTTCCTTTTCCTATATCATTTCCGTTGAGTTGACTGATTAAATAGGTCAACGTCTGATCTTTACCCCCTCCTTCCTCAATATTAAGTATTATAATAAAAATAAATAAAAAAATAAATGATAAAACTCTCCCTTCCCCCTCTAAACACGACCATGTCTCTCACACCATTCTTCGCTACCTTCTATGTCAACTTATAGAAGCCTAATACTGCCCCTCAAAAGTGTAAATTTTAATTTCATTTTTCGTTTCACCTTTTGAAGGTGAGGTCTGAAGATCCAAGAAAAAATAAAAGTCTCTGGTGAAATAAATTATTACAATGGAGCCTTAAAGTGGTCTGTTTTTCTTTAGATTAAATTATTCGCTCTGAATTAACATTAAGCTCTCAGGATTTCATCCTCCTTGGGATTATCCACACGGATTACCAAGATTTTCGTTACTTAACTATATATATATATATATATATATATATATATATATATATATATATATATATATATATATCCTCTTCCCGAATTCCAAAAAGAATTAACTAGCTCACAAAACATGATGTTTCGCAACAATCTAATCGACAAGGAAACATGCACAACACTTACACCCACAAACATCACACCTGATCATTTCTATCTCCTTCCTAAAATATACAAAAGCAACAACCCAGGAAGGCCGGTCATTTCATCATTCAACCGCCACACGACCAAAATTTCCAAATGCGTAGACCATTACATACAACCCCTAGCTAAGGAAGTAAAATCCTACATCAGAGACACTACAGATCTACTAATCAAAATTAATCACATACAAACAGTACCAGAAAATGCTATTCTAGTGACATAAGATCACTCTATTCAAACATTAAACACATCGAAGGACTAACTGCCGTTCAGGAAGCACTTACTAAAAGAAGAAAACAAGACCCCTTCACCACCACAGAAGTTATCATAAAGCTCATGGAGCATATTCTTACACTGAATACTTTCAACTTCAATGGAACACACTACCTGCAAGTAAGAGGCTGTGCCATGAGCACCATTGCAGCTCCAAACATATGCTACAATATTCATGGGAAAATTTGAGGAGACCCATATCTATCCCCTCATCGGTAGCGACTGCGTATTCTATGCAAGATATGTCGATGATATATTTTTTGTATACACCGGCGGTGACGACAAACTTACGCAATTCCTCATGACCCTAAACACAGTACACGACTCAGTTAAGTTTGACTATGGAAATTCCACAAGATCCGTAAAATGTTTAGACACCCGCATTTACATAGATGAAAACAGGAAACTAAAAACAACATTACGCACTAAAGTCACCGACACCCACAACTATCTTCACTTTAAGTCATCCCCACCCTAAACACCTCAAAGAGAACTCTATTCACAAGCAGTTAAACTCAGAATGATATGTTCCAACAATGAACTAAATAAACAAACTCAAAATCTGGAGCATCAATTCACAACACGTGGCTATAAACAATACCTAATCAGAAAACAAATAAATAAAGCAATTTCCATACTTAGAGAAGACACCCTAATGTACAAGGTTAAAAATAAACCCAGCCGCATGCCTCTAGTAACCACCCTCAATCCCACTCTGCCTACACTATCCCAAAATCAAATCACATTTCAGGGAACAGTGTAATCCATAATAAACCAAAAACAAAAACAACAGGATTTTCCCAAACATGTAACAACAAAAGGTGCTTATGCTGCAACCACATTAGACACACGAATTCATTCACTAGCTCAGTCACAAAATCTAATTTCAAAATCTATCACGACACTAACTGTAGAAGTCATAACATAATTTACCTCCTAGAATGCACACTATGCCAGAAACAATATGTTGGAAAATCTGAATGTCCCTTTCACTACAGAATTAATAATTATTGCAATCGAATTAAGTTGACTCCCGATGAAACATTATTACCTGTAGAACAACATTTCCGCCTAGAAAAATACGATTTTAAAACCCATGCCAAATTCACTATAATTTAGAAAATAGAAAAATTCAGAGCAGATAACATTAGAAAGATTTTTAGAAAGTTAAATAAATAAATGGATTCGGCACCTAAAACACTCCATCCAGACGGGCTTAATCACAAATTTACCAACATAGATAGAATTAATATATAACCCCACAAATAAGGACCTACCCACATTTCTCACCCACGCAAGACAGACATGCTTACGGGGGTGTTGAGGGGTCATAATTATACATACACCCATACTAATATACACACTTACACACATCATACTCACTCACTCCCTAAGAAACAAATAACACACACACTTAACAGAGACACCTCGCCTGTCCAGGAACCAATAAAAATGTTAAAATGACCAAGGGTATTTAGAGAAGCATTAATTCATCCAGCTCTTATCTTAAATAACAACTTAAAAGAGACTGTTTTCACGAACACAAGGAATGACCAAAATTCATGTTCAAAAATAAAATGAAAAGTACAGACAAAAGTTCATTTTCTCCGTCAAGACATTCACTTCTGTAGTTCACTGCTACTGGCAAGCAGAATTTTTTTTTCCCCTGATGATGGACATGTTGGCTGAAACTAGTCGAGGAATCTAAATGAATAATAAAAAAGAAAGAATATTAATATACAACCCAGTGTGTCTGAAAATTTTAATTATTTTTAATATTTTTCATTGTTGAATATATATATATATATATATATATATATATATATATATATATATATATATAAGTATAAGACTGGTTTAGACGGAATAAATTCCAATAACCAAAAATAGTATTCTTAAAAGAGTGTTCAATACAGAGTAGAGCAAATATTATCTTTTCAAAAATTAAACATGGCTATTTTTGTAGTGATGTTATAACATGTTTATGTTATAATTTTTGGATAAATAATATATATATATATTAATATATATATATATATATATATATATATATAATATATATAATATATATATATATATATATATATATATAATTTATTTATTCAAAATTATAACATATTTATGTTATATATATATATATAAATTTTCAGACACACTGGTGTGTATATTAATATTTTTTGTTGTTTTATTATTTCAATTTGATTCCTCGTTCCTAGTTTTGGCTATTATGGTCACCATAAGGAGAAAGAAATTTTAGAAAAACAAATTCTGCTTGTTTGTAGCATTGAACTACGGGTGTGAATGAATGTTTATGAAGAAAATGAACTTTATCTGTAGTTTTGATTTGTTTTTATGCTTAATTTTGTTCGATTTTAATCAAACAGCCTCTTTCAAGGTGTTTTTAGGATAAAGGCAGGGGAGATTCATGAGTCGCAGAATTCCCTTTTTGGTCATTTGGACAGTTTTATTGGTTGCTGCGTGTGGGATGTGTGTGTTAACTCTATGTTATCTTTTAATTATTTGGGAGTATGTATGATGTGCGTAAGTATATATTTTGGTATGAGTGTGAGTATAAGTATGACACCTCAACACCTCGGCAAACTTGTCTGTCTGGGTAGGGCTTGATTTATGGAGATATATATATTAATTGTATCTATTTTGTTAAATTTGTGGTTAAGCCCGTCTGGACGAAGTGTTATGAGACGCGAATATCCATTTGTCTTCATGTTATTCTATTATTTTTATAAGCTTATTTTTCCTTTTTATTTTCCATCTCTCTCTCTCTCCCCCTCTCTCTCTCTCTCTATATATATATATATATATATATATATATATATATATATATATATATATATATATATATATATATACGCACACAATCAATAAATGCTATGACCCTTTTTCATATAGACGACCGTGTCTCTTCACCTAAACAGTTTTTTTTATTATCTATAACTGTCATAGCTTCATGGAGCAATGGACTAATTTTCTTTTACCTCATCGAAGGTTTTGAATTCAGATTTGTATTTCTAAATCTACTAACATCCTAATTATCAAAAGTCTAGTTAATTCTATTTAACTCATAACTGGAAAGGTGAAAAGAAGAAATGGATTCATGCCTTTAACAAGGTTATAGTGCGAAAGCGAATGTTGAAATTTAATCTCGATCTGCTGATTCCACTTAAGGCACTAGAATCCGGTCTGCTGTAGGTGTGTGCAAAAGATTCGTACGAAAAATTGTTTTCAACTCTGCATTCAGGGTATCTCTCTCTCTCTCCCCTCTCTCTCTCTCTCTCTCTCTCTCTATATATATATATATATATATATATATATATATATATATATATATATATATATTGCAAGGAATAGATACAAATTATTTCTTAAAGGCATTATGAAAAATAAAAAGTAAGAGATGAAAAACACTTACAGAACAGACCAACCGGTTTCGTTCCCAAGCTCATCAGGGTCGACTGGGAACACTTACTGCAATCAATATTGACTCACACAAACACCCTTCATACAATTAAAGCATTAAAAAATGAAATGATTAATGGTATAAGGGGGGGGAAAATTATTTGGGGGTCGTGTGAGGGGAATGTATGATACACACTAGAGTCTAATAACGTGAAGCCCAAGGAGACAGTCTCTTTGCTTACAAAGAGACGGCTCCCTGGACCGAATATACAGAGACTGTATGGTCTTCCGAAGACTCATAAGGATGATGTGCCCCTTCGACCATCCTGTCCATGTCAGGCTCGTCTCAACATAAGTTCGAGAGTTTTCTTTCAGACCTTCTTGAACCTGATGTTGAACATTTTAGCTCGTATACAATTAAGGATTCATTTTCATTTGTTCAGGTTATTCGTGATACTCCTTCTAAAAATAAATTTATATGCTCCTTTGACGTATGTTCTCTGTTTACATGTGTTCCAGTAATGGAAACTATTGATATCTGTTGTAACATGTTATATCGAAGTGGTTTGTCACCTCCGGATATCCCAGAAAATGTGTTTGTTGAGCTAATGCAATTCGCCACTATGTCTGTGGAGTTTAGCTTTAACAATTTTATGTACAGACAGATTGATGGGGTTGCCATGGGCTCCCCTTTGGGTCCCGCTTTGGCAAACATTTTTGTGGGCTTTTATGAGTCGTCCCTCTTCACTTTTGACAATGCACCGTCTATGTACCGTAGGTATGTGGACGATATGTGGAAGCTGATTCCTTTCTCACAGTTATGAACCAAATTCATCCATCTTTAAAATTTACCATCGAAAAGTAGTCCAATTCTTGTCTCTCTTTTCTTGATGTCCTTGTGCATCGGACTCCTTCTCAATTCCTTACTTCAGTATTTCGCAAACCAACGTTTTCTGGTTTGTATACGCGTTGGGACTCATTTTGTTCCAGAAAGCGTAAAATTAATCTCATCAAGACCTTAACTTAGGGCCTTGATGATTTGCAGTCAACAATATTTGGATGAAGAATTGGATTTTATCCGCTGCACGCTATTAAACAATGGATATCCTAGCGATATTCTTCATAGTGTTATGCGTGATAAGATTCTTAATTTTCGAAAGGAAAAACAACATTTAGCTCAAAAATGTCCTATTTACTTGCGGCTTCCATTTATTGGTTCGCGGGTCTTGTCTGCTGTCCATCTGTGCTATTTTTCGGCTCAACTTAGGATTCATTTTGTGACTCGTTCTGCCTTTCCCTCTATGCGTAAGGATCCTCTTCATCCCCATCATGTCTCTTCCGTGATTTATTCTTTTAAATGTCGTTGCGGTAGCAACTACATAGGAAGGACTTCCCAACGTTTAGATTGTAGGATCAGGCAGCATGTCCCATTGCGAGTTCTTAATCCGGATGCCCGTAAGAGCCAGCTGGTTAATACTTCTGGGTCAGCGATCACAGAACATTTGATAAATTGCAGGGATTGTGCGAAGGATTTCAGTCCGAATTGGTTTACTGTACTGTCCAGTTCGCACTCTCCATTTCATTTGCGAGCACTTGAGTCTCTGTATATTCGGTCCAGGGAGCCGTCTCTTTGTAAGCAAAGAGACTGTCTCCTTGGGCTTCACGTTATTAGACTCTAGTGTGTATCATACATTCCCCGCACACTACCCCCAAATAATTTTTTTTTTTTGTGCTGTGCATATTCGCGCGGTTTGAATATTTTTTTTGTTTGTTTCCCCCCTTATACCATTAATCATTTCATTTTTTAATGCTTTAATTGTATGAAGGGTGTTTGTGCGAGTCAATATTGATTGCAATAATTGTTCCCAGTCGACCCTGATGAGCTTTGGAACGAAACCGGTTGGTCTGTTCTGTAAGTGTTTTTCATCTCTTACTTTTTATTTTTCATAATGCCTTTAAGAAATAATTTGTATCTATTCCTTGCAATATTACGGTTCTGTACCTCCAACAATTTATTTAAATATATATATATATATATATATATATATATATATATATATATATATATATATATATATATATATATATATGGTGGACACTGTAGTCAACCCAGCAGTGACAGTCTGTTACATTCTTAAACTCAATCGTCAGGCTATGTGATATATATATATATATATATATATATATATATATATATATATATATATATATATATATATATATATATATATATATAAATTCCTTTTGCATAAACGTTGTTTTAGATGGATCCTCATATTTTAGTAAATACTTTGTTTATTTAAATATCATTTTTATTTAATTACATTTACCGGCCTATATATTCGAGAAATCGTGTCTGAAAATATGGCGAACCGTCATTAGATCTGACGTGCTTAACCGATTCGGCTACGCAAGATTTTTGGTTAAACAAACCCCGAAATAATGCTTTTGAACTCACATTCTCTACCGATTCTCGAAACTTCCATTACTCTTCTGTTTTGTACTCTAACGTAATGAAAGACATTTTTATTTTATGAAATGAATTAAATCTGACATTTTTTAATTTGTTTTGCTTAAACTTCATTTTAGATAGATACTTATGGATACTTATCGTTTCTTATACATACATACATACATATATATATATATATATATATATATATATATATATATATATATAGAGAGAGAGAGAGAGAGAGAGCGAGAAAGAGAAAGAGAGAAAAATATCTATCTATCTATCTATCTATATATGATTTAAAAATATGGTTTCATCGCTCCACAGTAATTACCCTGTTTCAAAAACAGAAAACAAAAAATTCAAATTCAATTATATTAAAGTAAAAGCATTAGTTCCCTTTCATTTTCAAGCGAATCTTGGAATGACTTTTTAAAAAATTTACTGAGTTTTAAAAGCACATACATTCATAATCTTTGTTTCCAAGGATACCTATATATATATATATATATTGACACGTGGCTGAGTGGTTAGAACATTAGAATTCTGACCATGAGATCTGGGTTCGAATCTCACCATGGTCGATTTATCAGGAGACTTCCTGATGTTATCGAATTGGTCCCACTTTAGAAAATGCCTGAAAAATCTACCACGTGAACGAAATTGCTTAGACAGGACCCAGTTAGCACAAGTCACAAGCCGTCATGGCCGAGGGCTTGAGCTTTCTGGCCTTGTTCAAATTTTTGATCACGCTAAATAACACGCTCTTTCCCAGAAACTGTAACTACGGTCCTAGTAGACCGGTATCCTCGAATACGAGTGGCCAGCTATATATATATATACATATATATATATATATATGGTGTCCCCTCAAAATTGACATCACTTTAAAAGCAATTGGAAACTACTATGTCTAGCTCAATGGAATTGAACAGTTTAGGTGTTGAAAATCATAAGTTTATTATGGGATCGATTTCATAAGTGTCCGATATGTGCACCACCTGTGACACAACACACGTCAAGTGGATAATTAAGCTCTTGCCAAACACGCTGTCGCTTGTCTCCGGTAACATTATCCAGTGCCGAAGTGAATCTCAGGGTTGCGAAGTGTTGAAAGATTAACAATGACACTCAAGCAGGAAGAAACATGTTGCATAATATATGATACGGTTAAGGAAACACTTGGACTCATCAGTTACACATGAAGACTGGCAATTAAAGTCAGAATATCCCATAAAAATAAGATTAGGACTACCATATTAAATGGCAGTTGACTCAGTGAATAGAAAAACAAGATTTTATTCCTGAAAATACGATAGTTGCACCTCTAATGTCATGAAACAGTGCAATATTGCAAGCAATCGATAGGAATTTTCAAATTACTTAATCGGGAATCTCAAGTAGACAAAAACCATTAATTTAGGAAATGGCTGCCCTTTATAGCTTAGTGGGACTTAACTTATCCATTCATGCGGATTAATCTGGGCAAAGCCGCTGGAAAAGATGGACTTTTTGCAGAAATAATTTTGTATGGTGGTGAACCCATGGTAGGAATAACATGATAGTCAGGAGAAATAGAGATGCCTATCGACTGTAAAGCCTACATTATAATACCTATTTTCAAATATAGGGCGATTAAGGAAATTTGTCATAATTTCAGTGTATAGCACTTCTAATAACTGCCGGAAAATCTTAACAAGTATTTTTCTGAGTAGATTGAATAGTTACATTGCTAATTCTATTTTAGCAATCACAAAGCTGGTTTAGTATAGAGTAAGCGCGGACATGATTTCAATTGGTCAAGACCAAGAGAAGATATTACAGAAGATCATAGCGTATATCATGTCTTTGTGGATTTAACCAAAGCATTTGACATGATTATTAAATAATCACTGTTGGAGATCCTTGTGAAATTCGACTGGCTATCCCATTTTCAATCCCTCATTGAGTATTTCCATGTTAACATGAAGGACTGTATAAATATTTGGGTTCGGAGTACTGATTGGACTCTTTTTCTCTTTAAGGTTTTTCTACTTCATACTTTTCGGAGTATTAATATTCAATACAGATAATCATATTTTTTAATCATTTCACCCCAAGCAAGGAAATGAAGCCACTACGACACAATAGGGTGACTGAGTGAGAAAGAATATGAACAAGAAACATTTTTTTTTTTTTTTTCTGAATAAATAATCATATCACTTCTCATCTCTATCAAATATAGCATGCTTGTAGCAAACTTATATTGGAGATGGTAGGTCAAGGGATTTTGTGGGAGAGCGGACTAGAAAGCGATGCTGTAGGAGTTATCTCCTCCTAATTTCCTAATTATCAATAGGGGTCGCTCTCCCTGCACTGAATGAATACTGGGCGACTTCTTGCCTCGTTCTCTTTTTCGCTTTGCATTTCAGCGGACACATTTAAAAATGTGTTCGCTCGCACAGATCCGCATTTTTGCCCACTTGTGGGAAAACGCCATGAAACACACATACACGTACGTACGAACATTCACCAACATACAAACTCTTTACGTCCACACACAAACACAAATGTTGATGTCTTTGTCACTTGCAAATTTGTTGTTTAATACGTATATATGTTGACATATATATATATATATATATATATATATATATATATATATATATATATATATATCGCTCTTGTTTGTTTTCTTTACATCTCCGGTTCGACTCAACTTGAGTCCGCCATTTTCTTGTATTTGAACTTTCTTCTAGCAGGAATAAACAACACGTGTTTCTAATTCAACAACACGTAAACACACGGTCCTCTACAATGCATTGTCTTGGAGGAGGGCTATCATATCAAATGTATTATAACAAATTGTCTCGATCGGGAAGTTTTAAAAAAATCATGAAAATTAATGCTATATTATTTAAACAAAGTTCCTTATTTTACGAAATACAGTAAGAAATGACAAATTATTTAACGCGACACTTGTTTCTGGTTATTGTTTGATAAATTCTTCACATCAGGTGAAATATTTGTCAATGGCAGGAGCAAAACATCATCCAGGTGGTCATGATCCAACCTTGTTCTTGAGCGACTTTTAGTAGGTTTCATTTTCGAAAAAAGTGGTTCACAAGCGTATCTATTTCCAAATGTTACCATCATTTTCGTATTATTTAATAGGCTTTTTTATTTTTCGTTTGTCAAGACATATTTCTTGTAGAAGTCAGCAGTGGATTCGGAATTAAATTTTCATTTAAAAAATTCGTCGCATTGTAAGTCAATTAGCAATTAACTCCAAATGATATTTTTTTCTGCAACTTTCTCCACAAATTAGTTACATAATTAGTGTCCAGGTATTAACCTGGCGGGCCGGACAAAAATCCTTCTCGGGCCGGATGTGGCCCGGGGTCTGGGAGTTGCTGACCCCTGTGATAGATGTTAGTACGAATCCCAGGTAGGATAGATTTCATGCCTTCAAATGAAAATGACAGCAATAAACTTGATTTAAACTTAGTCTTCTTTTCCTGATTACATTAATAAAATATTGTTTTCTATCGCCCACTTTATAATAACTTTCTCCATCTTACAATGGCCTGAGTTTTGTATACTTGGACTTAACGGAAACAGGGTGAGTACTAAATTAGAACTAGACAATATACAGTGTGCAATGGATAGATTATCGCCATTTTACATTTTTAACTCCGCGCATGCGTGTTGTTTGGTTTTTATTTTGTTGATCGTACATTATAGTAGTGTCAGTTGGGTATCGTCTGTGAGAAAAAGAGCACCATGACTCCGCCAGAAATTTGGAAACGGTTCGCTGTACTGCTTAGCATTCGCCCCGGAAGTTCCAATACGAACATTTCAGAATCTGAGGAGAGTGCAGAGGATTCGAAAAGAGTTGAATGATATATCCAGCCAACATCATGGTGTCTGGAGTGATCACTAGTGATGGCGACGTTATACCTCGATTCAACTTCTCACAGGGCCCCAGGCTCAACACAGAGACATAAAGGAGGAGGCAATGTTGCTCTAGATCAAGGAGGTCCTGGAAGACCACACAAACAAGAGAAGCCAGTCATAGCTTTCAGACAATTTCTGCGACCACATCACCACTTACATCTGGCCGCCTAAGACCCCAGAATGCAACCACTTTGATTATTGTGTACGGAGCACAGTTGAGAGAGAGAGAGAGAGAGAGAGAGAGAGAGAGAGAGAGAGAGAGAAAGAGAGAGAGAGAGAGAAAGAGAGAGAGAGAGAGCAACAAAACGCATTATATTACCAAAGAGGAACTGAAGGCAAGGATTATGGCAGCATTCACCAAGTTAAAAAAGGAGACTGTCCAGAAGAGATGCAGGTGATTCCAAAGTTGTCTGGAGGCTGTGGTTGAAGCTAATGGCAATTTTTTTTTAAGTAAATTTACTCTTTAGTATTTCAAGATATTTTTGTATAATTTTGGTAAGTATATCTGTTAAAACGAGACGTCAGTGTTATTTTTATTGTTGCATAATTTAGACGACAATTTATCCATCGCATCCTGTATTCCTAAATGTGGTCAGTGGAACGAGAACAATCTACACCTCTAGGTTAAATAAACTCGAAATTCCTTAAATGATGAAAAGGCCGAAAAGTGATAACAACAACTCATAGATCTTATAATTATAATAAAAAAATAGAAGCAGCAGAAATATGTATTGATCCATAATGAGGAAAGAGGGCGTAGAGAATTTAACACACACAACATGTTGAAAGCATCAGAAGTGAGAAGAAATAATGAGCAACCCACTAGACGAATTTGTGTGAACTGGTGGCAGAACAGTGAGAAAGAGAGATGAATAAAGGGTCAAAAATAAGTTGTGGAGAGTCATGTTCGCTCGCAGCCTGTAGCGGGTTGACAGAAGAAAAAAAAAAGAATAGCATTGTCTTCTATGCTTGTTAATTTCAGAAATTTAATCTCGGAGGATAACAATTGACCTGACCTCGCAATGGAGCGGCGTAAGGCCACCTACTTGGCTGATATGGTTTGCACTTTTATTAATCAATTATATTAGGTTGGTGAAAAAATAATGTCATTTTTGACGTTAAAAAAAAACATTATTTTTGCACCAACCTAATACCTATATAGGTCAATTCTAATAGACACGATTTTGAACGGTGGGGGGGGGGTGCTATGCCTCCATAAAGAAAATAGAAAAGGTAAACTGTAATAGAATGAGAAAAAAAAATTTCAAATCGAAAACGAATGGTTACCTAGAAAATCACCATGGGAAACTTTAACTTTTATGTTCTAAACATAGCTGTCTGATGCCAAACATTATTTCATAAATTAGAATAAAAACCGTTTTCTGTGGTTTGTCTCTTTCGATATTTATAAAATTTTGTTTGACAAAGAGAAAACTGATTTAATTGGATGTCTGTGTTATGCGAAAATCAGTTATTAAATCCTTTTTTTTTCATCTGTAGGCAGAGTGAAGTATTGGACAGAGGCTCGGATTGAGGAGTCGGTGAGCTGAGTTCGAATTCCCTTGATAAATTGCTTCTCCTCTCTCTTCAACTATAGGTAAACAACAGGAAAGACTAGGTCCTATAACCTTTGCGTCTAGGAGAAAGACAGCTGTGAATTTAAAAACAGAAGTACGGACCTACTGTTTGGTTCTTTACTGTAGATATTCAAATATAACCTTAAATATAGGTAAGAATTTTGTGCTTAGTAAAGAAATAGATTTGATCCCACGAATCATGTTAAAATACCAGCTTTCAGCTCATTACTGAAGTTTTGCAACGCTGAACCTGCCAGTAGCAAGATGGATAACTGCTTGAGAAGACCTGGTACTGTAATCCCTACCAATATGCATAGGAAGGTAATGGCCCTTTTTTTCACATGAACGGCAAAGATTGAACGATTAGAAGAGAAGTCTACTTTCAACAAAGGGACTTTCACAGGCTAATTTATTTAACTTTGGGGAATTATTTTTCAAAGAAATGAAAATTAACCCATATTAGGGAATATTATTATCTTATGTTTCGCAAAGAAACATTCTTTGAGTTTTGCCAATCTTTTTTTTTCTGTAAGATGAACTTCCAACCTAACTGGCTAGCATTCCTTAACATGGGAATTTTTTCCTTTTTTGGAGAGAAATTCTTTCTTCTGACGAACCAACTTCGAGCCGAAGTTGTAGATATCCAGTAACTTGTGTTTAGTAAGCAAATATTCTTTAATATTGGTCAATCATTTCACCCCAACAAATAATTTCAAGTATATTTGTGTTAAGTAAGAAAATATTATTTCAGGCAATTATTTTATATAAACAATTAACTTCCAGTATTAAGTAAGTAAGCAAATATTTTTTTATCTTGGGTAATTATTTTATCCGAACAAATAATTTCCAGTATATTTGTGTTAAGTAAGGCAATATTCTTTTGGGCAATTATTTCATCTGAAAAATAATTTCGTGTATATTTGCGTTAATTAATCGAATATTTTTTTTTGGGGGGGGCAATTATATTATCCGAACTCTTTACTTCTTAGCATCTAGATTAAATCATTATTTTCCTATTTCTAATATTTATATTAATTTTAGATTTTGCTCAAGTAATTTTTATTTCGTAATCTTCTTTGTTGTTTTATAAAACCAATTCTATATTGATGGATTGATTTGCAGGTTATTTAAAACCAAAAAATATTTTTTTAGACGGTATGAATTTTTTTGAAGATAAAAATTTACTGATTCAGGACCTACTAATTAACCCATTTCTAGTGTGTGTGGAGGTGGGGAGAAGAGTATTTGC
Source organism: Acanthosepion lycidas (assembly GCA_963932145.1). Lineage (NCBI taxonomy): Eukaryota > Metazoa > Mollusca > Cephalopoda > Sepiida > Sepiidae > Acanthosepion > Acanthosepion lycidas. The sequence continues at coordinate 17,514,494 of OZ010577.1, forward strand.
GCGTAAGTGAATATATAAAACTCGGCTGGAAATCGAATTCGGCTCCATGATTTTCAATCCAGAGCCCTTATCCACCACAACACCCGTACATCTAAGTTTAAAGAACCTCGCATTCCCAAGTGGTCACCCATCTAGGTACTGAACATGCTCGCTGTTGCTTAATTTCAGTGACCGTATGGGAACAGGTGTTTCAACATGATATGACCTTCAGCCGCCCAGTAGTGTATAAAGTATTTTCTTCTTTATGACCTGAATGATTCATTCATTTGAAAAACGTCTTAATTGTTGATCTTAGAGAAAGTTTGTATAATGATAGATTAGATATTTTTGAATGAGATGGAAAGCCATGCATGACATCCAGATAAACGTCTAGAGCTGTGGAACCTTTTAAAGAAAATGACTCGAGTTTTCAGGTTAATATTTTAATTTTCTAGCATCTGAACTTTGTTGGAGCAAAATCCCCCTAGCAGAATCTTTCCCAGATTCGATTTCTTTATTTCTTATACTGATTGTTTTAAATAAATGATCCATAAATATAATTCTGGTTCAAATTAGTTAATTAACTAATCTTCTGTTCTAATTTCAATGTCTCTTCAGGATTTGGACATTCATTTCACTCTACAGTCCCTTATCCATTATAGTTGTGAATATATTTATTTAATGCAAATCTTGAACTAAAACCTTTCTCGGAATTTAAATATCCAACTAAGATCCCTATCACCTTCATCATTGTTATTTTCTAGGTGGTATTTTCTCTGTTTGGCTGTTAGAATCCTATTGCTTCGAACGTTATGTATTTGACCATCTTCATTGATTTGGTAAAATTCGGCAATGTTTGAAGTGAACCTAGTATTCATTCAATGGACGGAGATTGTTTTGATTCAGCTCTCCATACCCAGGAATATCATGTATAACCGAATTTTTGCCATTTAATTCGTCTTTCTGATGTTTTTCATTCGATAAATATACATTGAAACACTGTATATTTCTTAAACTAGCTTGAAAATGGATTCACATCAGAAGATTCAAGAAAATCTATGCACTTTTAAAAATGCATTTACCTACAAGGTCATTATTTTGTCTTAACTAAGAGATATCGCCTCACCTGAAGAGTAGATTGAAGCTATATTAATCTTGCTTGAGAGGATATATAATTCAGGCGGCAAAATACAATGACCAAAACTTTACCACAATAAATAAGAAGCACAGAACAATTGTCTGAACATAATAATTCCTCATCTAAGAAATCTAGTTTCATTGGCTGTTTCTTGTTACACAATTAAGTGATTAATTCAGCCTCAATTTTGCACGTGATAGATAAGTTAATGTATATTTAGAGCAAATAAATTATTGTTTCTGACACCTGTCAGGCATACGTTGCTACATAACAAGAAAATCGTATTTTCCTCAACAAAAAACTAGTGTACACATCTGCTATTTCCCAGCAAGGCGATAATGTTCCTAAACTTTATTCACGCTGCATGAGGGTATGTCAGGAACAGCTGTCCTATTTACGTATTTTTCATTATCATATTTCTTTCTATATAAAGCTAAGAGATAATTTCTTCCACAACACACCTCCTTTGCTCCTGGAAAGATCTTCTCAAGTTTTGTCTTCAGTAAGTATTATCTACGTTTATCAAAAAAATTTGTTGATTTGTTAATGCTGAAACAGCCATTGTTGTTTTTCAAGTTTGCTTTCACGATCAAGAGGATCTAATAGAATTAAGATTATAGAAGTAAATGCGAATGGAAGACTTTTAAATATGTAAGATAGATTCTGGAGGGAAGAAGTGTCTGACACGATACAGTAAGCCAATTTTCTTAGCAGCAGACTTAGCAATTAATTCTCATATATAATCTTTCCAATTTATTTTAGCAGAGAAACGTTAGTTTGAGAAAGCGCATTGAGTCATTCTTCTGAAAGTTAGCAACCGCCATGTCGTGAGAAGACGGAAAGGGCTATCTCAGATGACTGCACTTTTGTTTTGGAGGAATTATAGAATTTTGTTTTGGAGGGTAATGAATTATAAATGAGTGGCATGTGGAGAAGCCGAAAAGATTTCAGCCTGACCAACTTCTCAAAATCCGAACAATTTTTTTTTTCGGAGTTGAGATTTTGATCAGACGAAGCACTTTCCAGGAATCCCTTACAATGGTTATATACACACTGCACATGGAATATTTATTTCCGAAAATCAAGAAGACAATACAAGAAACATATTACGAAAGTAGGTCTTGGATTTTTTTTTCTTTTAATTAGTTTTTATTACTGTTGAAAGTAAAATCTTTCATTTAAAATATTTAACATTTTTAATTACTGTTGAAATTAAAATCTTGCCTGGTTGGAGTTAGTGAAAGAGACTTAAACAGACACGAGTTATTCAAAGGGATAGTGTAGTGGTAGTTTATGAAGAGTGGAGACTATATAAAGAAAAGAACAGTGACGTTGTTCATATTCGCTTTGAGTGATTACTTATTTGATTGATTGATTGATTTTTTACAGTTAATCAACCCTTTGCAGGTTATTTCAAACCAGAAAATATTTTCAGATTGTAAGAATTTGGGGGGGGGGATATAATAATGATTTACTGATACAATTTTTAATAATTAACCCATAGCTAGAAGGAGAAGGTGTAGATTCCTACGTTTCCCAGGGGTATTTGCGTGTAAGTGAATATAATGAACCCGATTGGAATTGGAACTCGGCTTTCCTATATCAACCCGCACATCCAACCTCACAGCACAAGGGGACACTCATCTCCGTACTGACCAGGCTCGACGTTGCTTAACTTCCGTAATCGTACGAGAACAGTAAACTACTTACCTGAGCAAGACTACGATATACGGCTTTAAAACAAACTGTATAATTTAATCACACTATCGTCCTCGTCTTTGTTGCCATATTTATCACAACGTTTCGGCCGTTGTACGCACCTGCCGTCTTCAGGAATGTTGGAATGTCGAACTGAACCCTCGCTGGTTTTAATTCCCCTCTCCAAGTTCTCCATCACATTAACCAGGGGTTGAACTCACAAATTTTTGGGTGCTATCACTGGATCTAACTAACGCCTTTATCCACTGTGCCATGTGTCCTTAATGGGACTTATAAACCTAATGTCTTCAGCAACAATTTTCACCAGTGCTCATATTCCAATTTTTGCTGTTATCTTTGCATGTTTTTTTTTTTTTTTAACCAGAGCTCATATTCCAATTTTCGTTGTTATTATTCCTTTTCTCTGGTACTCCTTATTACTGGTTCCCATATTGTATTCATTTCTAAGCTTGGCCGGCTCAAGAGATTATTGTGGCCTAGCATATGTGATGATTCCTTAAGTTTATGAATTTTCCAATGATGTCCTTTGTCTATGATTTCAACGCCTATTCAAATACTCGATTAATGTATTTGATTAAATACCCTGTATTTCCTGACAACTAAAGAGACCGATTTTCGAGTCATTTTTTTCCAAGAGTTTTAAATCTGATACTTTTTGAACAACATAACTAGCCTCCCTACTCACATCCAATAAACCGTTAAGTCGTTTTCCTGTACAAGCGTAGGCTTGTTATGTGGTTAAAATGTAAAAGGTACAAT
>OZ010577.1:17523088-17638088 GCA_963932145.1 Acanthosepion lycidas
ATAACGGTGTTAATAGTTGCGATTTCAGTCAATACAGGACAGGAGAGCCACTCAAGATTGAGTGTTCACTTTTAAATAGATAAAAGAGTTTAAGAGTGTAATTAATGAAAGAGCGGGTAACAGAAAGTGAATATTTATGAGGATAAGGAGGATAGATAACGATTGACCATTGTCAAAAGTAGATTAAGCTTTTAGTGATGCAGGGTCCGTTCCACAGGAGCAACATTTTGAAGTAATCTCCTTGTATTTGAAACAGGGGCGGGAAGGGGGGTGTTTAATTTCCGTGGTAAAACGCTGCAAGGATCCGGCCAGGTGAAACTAAAAAAAGCTTTTCCATTGAAATAGCGATCAGCTTGATACATGAGAAACGGGCTGCAGAGTTGATAGTAATATTTTTTTTTAAATCATTTCGCCCGAAGCAAGGCGATGAAGCCACTAAGACACAAGGAAGTTTCTGAGGGTAATAGAATATGAAAAAAAATTATGGAAAGTGAAAACAAAAAGAACAAGAATTAAGAAGGCAGTGGATAACGATTGGCATTGCATTGATGTTTTTAGGATAAAAGTTGAAAGAGTTCCAGAAGTGAGAAGTGCGAGAGAAGAAGCAGTTAGCATAGAACTTACGGTTACATCCGATTCATTGTGCTATTATGGGCTTTTTCACTAGATTATAGATTATTATGGAAGATGGAATGATTGAATATCCTGTTATATTTTGATACTTACGTGTGAAGTAAATGAAATTAAATCTCATTGCAGGTTCTGTCATACGGAGAAATCTTCTTTGCCACTCGGAAGCGTTTATCCCATCATTAATAAACTTCGTCGGTGTCGTGTGTCTAGTAATGTACATGGCTGCGTGCGTAACCTTTTTCAATAGATCAGGTAAAATATTCCCTAAATCATTATCATTATTTGAATACTTTATACACACACATACACACAGACACAGACACACACACACACATATATATATAATAAGGGTTTAATCTCTAATATTCCATGGTTATAATTTCTTACATTGGAATCATAATTACGATCCAATTCATCCAATTCATCAGACCTACAAATTCAAGAAGAAATCGGAAAATATAACTCTGGGTATAAAAATTAAAAAATAAAATTTTAGCGAGAGTGTGTGTGTGGAAGTAGGAAACAAGTGTGATAGGGTGAGAGTGATTATGAAAGCTCTGGAGAGAGAGAGGGTGTAACAGAAGAAAGAAGAACAAGAAGGTGGGAATTTAACAGAGAGAAGGTTTTATATTCTTTTATATTCTTTCTGGATTTTATTCTCTTGGGAATATATATATATATATATATATATATATATATATATATATATTTTATATACATATATATATATATATATATATTGACCACTAATATTATACATACATACACACACACACACACACATATATATATATATATATATATATATATATATATATATATATATATTTAAGCAACATATCTTCATTCAAACATTTTTCATTGTTCAATATAGAGATATTATCTATTTATTTTTACCATGATCCTTTCTCGTTCTTTAATTAGTTTCTTGATGTTAAGATGAAATTCATCAAGACATCGTAGTTTTTTTGTACCAAGTACTTTCGATTCCCTCCAAGATTATCCTCAAGAGTGAATTACAAAGACAAACTTATTGTAACTGTCATAAAATCTGCATTTTGTTGTGAGAGAAAAAAACACACACTCATAAACGACTTCTGTTATAATTATTTTAAAAGTTTAAGTTTGTTTGTTTAATGCTATGAATATTTTTGCAATGTAAAGGAGGTAACCAGAAATTGGTAGAAATGCAAAATGGCATTAAATGTTTGTTATATGTTCTTCGACACGTTCCTGCTACACTCGTAGTAAATTTTATTGAGTATTGGTTGGTTGCTTTGATATAGACGTCCTCGAAAATTTGAAGATTCTGTTTATTATTTACTTCATGTTGTATACTGGTGTTGTCAATATTGAGTTCCTTTTTATCGCCTGAAGATAGGGAGACAACAGCATTAGCGTCTATGTGTCCTCATGAAATTTGCGGAATAAAGTAACATATAAATATATGAATAGTGTTTTGCTTATACATACATGCATACATACATACATACATACATATATATATATATATATATATATATATATATATATACATACATATATATATATATATATATATATACATACATATATATATATATATATATATATATATATACATACATATATATATATATATATATATATATATATATATATATATACATACATATATATATATATATATATATATATATATATATATATATATATTATGAAATACACAAAGTCCGCCAATTATTTTAAGAGAGGAAAAAACGAAAAAACCATTTGATACTTACTATGAAGTTATATCTATAAAAAGAATGTATAAACATAAAAAGTATATATATATATATATATATATATATATATATATATATATATATATATAGTAAAATGAGAACAAATAGAATCCAATTCCGATGTTCGTAACATTAATTTCGTGAAAAGAGGGTGTATGTGCCTTTTAAATCTCTATAAATTGTCTATTCACCAGTTATTTACTAACCCCTGATGAGATGTGTTAATACGCATCGAAGCATGATTGCATTTGTGTAGTGTTTTTACATGTTTTGAAGTAGTATCCTAAAATAAAGTATATATATATATATATATATATATATATATATATATATAAATATATATATATATAAGTGAACATTCTGTCAAAACGCAGCGACAAAATATGTTTCATGCTTAAACGCAATCTTCAGGTTATGCGTTTAAGAATGAATCAAACTGTGATCACTTGGTGTTGACCTCAATGTCCACTTTTATGTTTATCCCTGATACTCTCTATCCCTGATATTGAGCCCTTTAACCCATAAATATTGCATACCGTAAAACTATATTTTTATCATATATATATATATATATATATATATATATATATATATATATATATATATATATATGGTGGACTCCCCCGTCGTATTCGACGTATGAGGGTCGAGCAGCTCAGTTTCTAGGAACCGACAACCCAGACACCAGCACATATGATTTGATTATAGTGATAAAGACTTTGTGCAGAATCAACCAAACTTTTTGAAGAGCCGAATTCAAAGACCTGGTGCCCTACGTGACACAAGGTCCGCACACGAACCTCTGCAGGTTTTGAATTCAGATTTGTCCTTTACCTAGACCAGATGACATCCAAGGCTATAGAACCCAGTCTCTCATATATATATATATATATATATATATATATATATATATATATATATATATATATATACATTAAAAAAAGGCCAAATTTTACAGATATCATATCAATTGCCCTTTTGTTTTTTTCTAATCATTTCATCCCAGGCAAATAAATGCACTAAAATTCAAGGGGTTACGGAGTATTTAAAAATATGAGGAAAAAACGAAAAAAACATTATTATGGAGAGAGAACAATAAAAGAAAAACAACACTTAAGAATTCAGAAGAAAATAATTGCATTTAAATTTTTGAAGATCCATGTTGACTGGAAAGCAAGAAGCCAAAAGAAAGTTCCACACGCGAGAAGTGCAAGAGAAGAAACTGTTAGCACAGAACTTACGGTTACAGCTAAACATTCCAACAGAAAAATCATTTCACGTTCTCGCCAATTTAGTAGTTTGTTTAAATTCATAAAGTCTAAGTACCAGAGAAGAGATTCTGCATAGCAATCGACATGAAAATATTTATAAAACGTAACTTCTTATATAGGAAAAGAAAATGATTACTGAGGGCATGAAGAATTTACTTATAAAAATAATTACATTTTGGAAATCAAAATTATTTTTTTAATAAAAAATAAAATCTTTTAAATATAAATAAAAGTTATTCGGGTTTAATTTCTCTATTTTTAAACTTATTTTTGAATAATAATCCGTTTCAGATAAAATTATTTCACAAAGACCCTTATTATGAAAAAGTATTAACGTATTTATATGCGAGTGCTTAAAGTACAATGTTTTCATTGAATCAAATAACAAACAGGAAGGGAAAACGATGTCGTCACCTTATCATTCATAAAACTTCGCCAGCTTATCATTCCGATAAATTTCTACTTATTCCGATTTTTAAATAATTGAGCAGATTTGAAACGAGATGAGAATGCCGGAAGTGTATTTGTATAGCTATGCATCATCCATTCTTTGATTAGCTCTTAGTATGTTAGTTTATTAAATGATTATAGTGTTCACCTATATGATAGTAAATGCTGAACAATTCCGTCGCATGAATAAAAGACAAGAAACAAGAGATTTGGCTGCAGCGACGGATGTAGAGAACACCGTGGGGACAGAGTTCTTGAGAAATAAAGAAGATTCATGAAGGATTTGCTGTAAAACTATCGGAAGATAAGATAAGAGACAATTGGAATGTTGCGTGGAGAATTGAACACCAACTGGGGACAACGAAGGCATGTGAAGCAGGGGAAAACGACGAGTAATCTAACTGACAAGTTTTGATTAAATAAAGGGCGGGACAATTATTACGACGACAAAACGCGGTCGTAAAGAAACATTTACAGAATAAGAGGCAAATATTGGTGGAGATTGCCCACATCCTAACGAGAGACAAAGAAAAAGGAAGAGATTTTCTTAACTTTCTGAAACCCTAATAATTTACCGCACAATTAACACGAATGATTCCCCGTTCGCTAGCTTAAGTAGATTTTAATATACCAATAATATAATATTTATTTTGAGCATACACAGGATGTGTGTATAGCACAAAAATTTGATGTGTTTGAACAATTTTAAGTACAGATACGTAATGGGTGTACTCTATATACAGGGTATCCAGTAAAAAAGCGGAAATTTTATTACTACTGCTTTATCTTTCAGGAATAATTAACCTTGAACAACCTTGAATAAATTTCTTGAATATTCATGATCTTGAATAATCATTCGACTCTCGTGTAATTACTTAATTCTGATTGGTTCTTTTATGATTTTTTAAATTTATGCTCGATCTTGTGACTCGTCATTTAAAGGTTATTTGCAGACTTTCGTCCTTCGTTCTGCTCTTCTTCTGATTTTGAGCATCAAGCCACCGTACGACGTGAAATTTGACGAAATGTGCAGAAATTCTTTCTGAATTTTTCAATCACATCAATCATCACCAGTTTCCAATAGGAGTCTCACCTCTTTCCGAATTTACCACTTTTTTACTGGGCACACTGTAGTTTAGAACCGCCTCATTTTTATGACCGGGTTGATTTCTACAACTTAAAATGTAAAAACGATGAATTGTGATGTTAATAATATGTCTTTAAATTTAAAAAACATTTCAATAACCACAATAAAATCTTTTAGCGAAAAACTTGTTTAATTTTGCTAATCTCTTTGTTTTATTTCTATTTTTCCCGCCAGGATTATTGCCGACGATGTTACCCGACAATCTAAGAATGAAAAATAAATCGATTTAATTCACATTGGACTTATGTATTTTATTTCTTACATTTTTAAATCTATGTTCACGTGTACTATTATGACACAAAAAACGCCCCTACTACAATCAATTATATATATATATATATATATATATATATATATATAGGGGGAGAAAGAGAGAGAGAGAGAGATGTATATTTGTGTAATATAATGGGGCCCTCACCAATGTCTACACCGCGTTGCGTCTTAGATTCTCGTCCGCGTCGGGAAAAACTGGGAAAGGGCCACTGCACGTTTGCAAGAAAACAATAGTTGGAAACAAACGCCACGCTGAGACTCGTACTCTGTTTCTTATATAATTAATTCATGGTTTCACTTGCATGGTTTGGGAGAGTAAGTTCGTGACGCATGCGACAACCTCTGTCATATCAGTCTAACAACTTAACACTTCACTCCTAACAAATCTCTGTACATCACGACATTTGGCTCGCGATAGGAAGGGTCTACATTGAAATCACCAATGGAAGATTTTGAAATGGGACTGGAGTAGAATGGTCTCCCTCAATCATTTGTTAATATAAACTAGTCACCGGAAATCATGCACATTAATTAATTGATCCTAAAAGCTTTTAATTGTTATTCCTTTTGTTTCCTTTCGATCAAGCGGATGCCACTTAAGGCCCGAGAACCGTTCGAGGTAGAGGGTTGCGTTAAGGAGTACTTTATACGGATAGGAGGGGAAGGTAATGGTTAACTTGAACAGGTTAAGATCGTAGTGGTCGGTGAAACATCCTCTAGTGAATCTGTTCGGAAATGAGTGAAACTTTCTTCCCACCCAGTGACTACGGAGCGATTGTGGCCGGTTTAGTAAAACGTAAATGCCATGGCGTGTGCTAGCTGTAAAGTTTAGACCTGGCGGAACCAGGGAATGTGCCATATTTACAACACGTTGGCCGTTGTACGCTCCGGCTTTCTTCAGGTGATTGAAATTTCCAACCGAACCTTTTATTTTGACCGTCGGGGTAGATTGTTCTAATTCCATGTGCCATACCACTTCTAGATGTCTCAGTTATTTCCCTTTAACTCAACTCTCTAGATTTTTGATTCCCACTGCTATAGCCAAGTAATTGAATTCACAACTCTTTGGGTCAAGTCACCGGATCTAAACCAACGTCTTTATACACTTTGTCCAAATAATGCAAATAATGTAAATCATCGTCATCTCAGAAATCTAGGCAGATATACTCAATACTTAGTCGTAATTGTTCTAGCGAGATAAGCTTGCCAACTCTTACACCACGAAGAGGTGCCCTAATGCTGATTTTCTAAGCGTAACTTAGATGAGGCACAAGGTGGGAAGTATGGTTAACCCAATGAAAATCGAACTCACTACGAAGTGAACTAGTAGTTGTTGTTAAGAGATGTTTTTTGTCTTTTGGTGATGCGGGCTAGTTTCGTTAAAAATAGCTTATAGATTAGCCGAAACCGTTTGAAACGAACATGAATGTAAATAATTTGTACGTGTACTACCTTTTACGCACACAAGAAAAAAACAATAAAACATTTCATAATTTTCATTTATGTCGAAATAGATAAGAGAATGGTATTCTGGGTTGTCTGTCATTTGAAATTTTCTACTGAATTGTAACGCATAACTATTTATACTTCTGGGATTTCTGATGTGGGTGTATATACATTAAGATGGACATACTGAATGACACCTCGTTCGTATCCACTTGTCATTTTACCCTGAGTAAAGCTAATTAAGGCCACAAAGAGGCAAGAGGTTATGGAGTGTGAAATAATATGAGAAAAAGGAAAACATTATTAAGAGGGAACTAGAAAAGAACAAGAATTAAGAAGACAGAAGATAACAATTGACACTGTATTTACAGTTTTGAAGATCAATGTTGACTGGAAAATAAGAAACCAGAAAAGAGTTCGACAAGCGAGAAGTACGAGAGAAGAAAATGTTAGCAAAGAAATTACGGTTAGATCGAATAATTTCAACTGTAAAATGATGAGACCTAACTGCCAATCTAGTACTATGCTTGAATTCGCAAAGTTGTGGTGACAAAGAGAAAAGTTTATCACAGAAGTTATCAAGAAAATATTAATAGAAACGTCACGGGGAATCTACGTTAGGACGGCGAGAAAGTGACAGACACCGATATGCCAGGTCAGGAGCGATAACATTGCAGATTCTTTGGATTTTATCAAGAAACCCCGAATACATAGTAGAAGCACCAGACCAGATGTGACAGTAATATCCAATGCATGGACGAATGATAGATTTATAAATATATAAAATATCTTCTGAAAAATAATCTCTAACATGAGACAGTAAATCAACATACGTAGCAGCAGACCTAACAACTGGTTTAATCTTTCCACTTCATATCATGGAAGGTATTAGGCCGAAAAGGAGCAATGAGCTACTCTTCTGGAGGTTAGAATCGGCCATGCTTCTGGAAGGTACAAAAGGTTCTCTAAGACAATTAAAAGAAACCAGTTTCAATTTGGAGGCGTTAAAATTTCTTGCCCAGTTTAACAACAGATGGCAGATCGTTTTTTCTTTTTTAGATCAGTTGTCAATCTGACGTTAACATTCAGACTTAACATTAAAAACGGAATAAATATTTGTGTTATCAGCATAGATACCAAATTTAAAAGTGTTGACATTGAGAAAATCATTGATGAAAATTATGAACAATGACGATTCAAGGATTGAGTCCTCAACGACACTTGCATTATCGCAAAAAGATCTTGAAAAGTGGCCGTTCAAGATAAATTCCCCTTCACGATTTGACAAGAAAAACAGGATAAAAAAAAATCCTCCCGGAAATACCGTAATCTTTCCATTTGTGAAGAAGATAATTATACACAAACGAGTCAAAAGCCTTCGATATATTCACAGTAAAAGCCCGAGCTTCAACATTCTTATCTAAAACTTGACTTGTCTCTTTTAGTCTTAACCGTTATCACATCAAGAGTTGACCGAGCGAAGGGAAAGCCATATTGCGTGTCTGAATTAAAACCCTGCGGGGTGACATGCTTAAACAATTCAGAATTTATTAGAGACTCTAGTATTTTGCCCAAAACAGAGACGAAGCAGTTAGGCCGATAATTAGAATGATCAGACGATTAATGGTTATACTTTAGCTTGATTTCGCGAATAAAAATTCATTTTCCAGTTTATTTAGCTTACAATCAAGTCTCTTGAAGAGTGTATATCATTTCCAGAATACAAACAAGAAAAGCGATCTTTTTAATTTTATTTATTGCTATTAATGTTCTATCTCCTGATGTTGAGCACTATACTTACAAAAAATCGCTATTTTCCAGAAATATTTTGGTCGGCTCTTTTATTTATTTATTTTTTTTTTTTTTTCGTGAAATACAATTTTATATAGCGAGGAAAAGGTTAGGAGTGAGTGTAAAAAAGACAAGTGATCACGTTATCCTACCCGTACGCATATCTGTGCAAACGGGAGCACGCACACGAACGTACAAACCACAGAGATGATCGAATGGCTGCACGAGCACACAAAATACAAACAATACGAAAAAAAAATACCTCAGTGATAAGTGCGTAAAAAAGAAAAATAGAGAAGTATAAACTTTCAATTGCTGATATCCCCCCACCACCTTAAAAGTGTACGGACAGGTCCGTCTACGAAACTCTGGAGTCGGGATGCTGAAGATAACAATCTACGTGAAAATATTTTGCTATATATATATATATATATATATATATATATATATATATATATATATATATGGAAAAGGTTATAGTTGTTCCAACGAGAGAAAAATGTATGTTAAAAAAGAGAGAAACCGCAAACGTTTTTGGTTATAATGTAGATTTGTTTTAGTATATATATTATATTTTATTCTTTATATGTCTGCTACACGGGCTTCCGGTTTCGTGATTTTCTTCAGGCAAATAAAATGAATAAGTTTTTAAAAGGAATAAATTTTTCTTACCTCCTTTTAATGTCTCATTGTTCGTATAAATATATATGGTTATATCTGCTGCATTTTTTATATATGGCCTACTATTTTAGATAAGATTCTTCGCCTTTACGTCTTTAGAACAACGTTTTTAGCCAGTGCATCCTCCGAATGCGTCATCACGGAGCACTCGCTGACCTTCAGCAGGTGTCATCGTGGTTTATTGATTGATTTGAACATGTCCCTCTGATTCTTTTCGTCATCTTATTTTCCATTCGATCAAACACAAATGCCAGCACCCGTTTAATAAAGAGACAGGGAGCTACTATAAGAAAGAGATTTGAAATTCGATCGTAAAGACAACGGATGTTGTAGGTAAAAAGAATGGCAACATCTGTCTTTTGATCAAATAACGTCCTCTGGTCAACATCCCTGAATGCGGAAGACGAATCCCAGAGTGTCGTGCGGTACAATGAATTAATGTATATTATTAATGTTTAATTAAAAATACGATGGAGTACCACTAAAAATGTCACAATAATGAACACAGTATCTAGATAGAATGTTATGATAAAACGAAGCAATAATAAAATAGTAAATCTAACGACAAAAAATAACAATAATTTGTATATGTTCAGAGTGTATGGATAAAAAAGTAACATTGCGAATAATTGAAACTAGTAATGAAATAACATTAATAAAAAGTCTATTGACAAGGTAGAACTTGTAATAAAATTATTGTAATACTGAATAAATTTACCTAAATGTAGCACTAATAAGATGGATTAAAACTAGTACTTAGATAAAAAAAAAGAAAAGAAATAATAATAAACTTCTATAAAAACTAGTAATAAAATAGTAGTAATAATGAAGATCATACAGAGCATGTTGCGATAAAAAGAACAATATCGTTTAAATCTAGTAAAAAATATTAGTGATAATGAAAAGTTTATGAATCTAGATTGTGGGGTTAAAAATTAGCAATTATTAAATTGAGTAACATTTGTCATAATAATAATAATAATAATAATAATAATAATAATAACAATAATAATAATAATAATAATAATAATAATAATAATAATAATAATAATAATCAAATCGAAATCTAAAAAATGTGGCACGTGAGAACATCAACAATTCCTGTTGCAGTTGGAGCCCGGAGATTGATTGGAAAAGATTTCAATAGTGTCATTGAAGGGTTTCCTGGTAGCCCACTCCTTAAAGAAATACAAAAAAAATGTTCTCACGAGTACAGCTCACACCTTACGAAGGGCTTTATCTATGTAAAATATGGGTTTTTTTAATTGCTCAGTGGAAAATGTCATGATGCCATTTCTAACCTTAGGTCTCTGGGCGGGACCCGAAAAGAAATGAGTACACACCAGAAATCAAAGGAAATAAGATAATAATAATAATAATAATAATAATAATAATAATAATAATAATAATAATAACGAATCTTTGAACTGGGAGATTAAAAGCAACAAAAATATGGAGGAATAAAACTATTAATAAAATAAGGATCGACTTAGTCCTCCACCAACTTTACCATGCAGTCAATGCCATCAGCTCTTCCATACAAGAATTGGTTTACTTAGTCATCAACGGCATCATCAGAATTGAAGCGATCAGAAAATACGAGATGAAGCCAACAATGAGTAATAAAATAATATAAATAACGAACAGTCTATTGACCCAGAATACCGTGAGAGAAAGCAAGAATATCAAAATGGAGTAAATGCGATAATAATAATAATAATAATAATAATAATAATTATTATTATTATTATTATTATTATTATTATCCATACTTAATATCTCGCCTGCCTTTTGGCTAGAACCGCTACGGTATTTTACTGGTACCTTTAACAAAATTCGATCTCGGCAAATGAATTTTAAATGTTGATTTTCAAAAGTGGTTAACTTACCCCACTAGCAAAATTTGCATCAGCATTCGTACTCCCACAGCCGCTATTTGACATTATGTTGTTCTACACTATGCTTCGATATTAGGTATGTATTGTAAAGATTTTACTATTGATATAATATGAACTCCATTATCTGTATTTATCTGTTTATTTGTCTCTCTTTTTTTAATTATTGACAGAGAATTCGCAACTAATTGTATATTTCTAACACCTCTTCGCCTTTCATGAAACATGTAAAGATCATTTACAGTCCATCGTCATAAAGCGGTTTTGTCGGAAAGTGACTGAATCCACTTTCGACATTTGACAAAGATGAGGATGATGTTCTTATATTCACTGCAACAGCAAGCACAACAATAACAACAAAATCCTTCCAATTTATAGCAACATCAAAGTCATTCCTTGCGGAACTTTTCGCCTGATTTTGGGAACTTTCCAAGAAATAAGTCCATTCCGGTTTGGATTCTACAGCACGATCGATAATTCACACAGACATGGACGCTAACAGAATTAAATAGCATTTATTTCTTCCAATATTTCAAATCCTATCTCCGTTTCCCTCTCTTGGTACATCGGGGTCTCTTTCTCACTCTCTCACTCTCTCAGACTCACTCTTTCTCTTTCCCTATTTTTGTATTTCTCTTTTCCACTCCGTTCCTTTTTTTCTGTTTCTTCTTATCACCACCATATTGGCTTAATTATACTTTGCCTTTCTTTTCTTTTTTTAATCTTCCCGTTTCAAAGCTTCTATTTCTTTCGAGTTTATCTTCTCCCCATCCCCCGGCCTTTCTTTCTCTCGACCCTTAATTTTGCTCTTTCTTTGGTCCTAGAATCTTTTCTTTCTTTCTTTCTTTCTTTCTTTCTTTCTTTCTTTCTTTCTTTCTTTCTACACACAGTCTCCCTTCTTTATCTATTTCTTTTTTTTATAATCATTTATTCTTTCTACAGTCTCTTCTTTCTTTTTTCTTTCTTTCTTTGTACAAGCAATTCTTTATTTCTGCGATACCGTTTTTCTTTATTTTTACAATCACTTCTATTTTTCTTCATTATTTCTATTTTCTTTTTCATTTTCCTGTCGTCAATCTCTATTTCTTTCTTTCTTTATTTTTCTTTCTTTCATTTTTTTCTTTCTATCGACCTTTTTCTTCATTTATTTTATCTCTTTCATTTCTTTCATCGTTTCTTGTCTCCTGTTACCATGTCTTTCTATTCTTTCTTTCTTTCTATTCTTTCTTTCTATTCTTTCTTTCTTTCTTTCTATTCGATCTTTTTCTTTGTTCCTCCTTTTCTTTTATTCTTTCCTTATTTCCTGGTCATGTCTTTCATTTATTTGTACATTTTCCTTCCTTTTCTTCATTTTTTCCTTCATCCATTTTTCTACCCAGTCTACATTGATTTATCGTTCATTTTCCTTCGTTAGCTATTTTCTTTATATTCTTCGTTTCTTATTTCTTTTTCTTTTTTTGTTCTATTATTCTTTAGTCTTACATTTGTTCTTTGCCACTTTCGTTTTTCATTAACTTCATTATTTTACATCTGTCATTTCTGTAAATCCTATTTCTCCCCTCCTCTATTTCCTTCTTTCTTTTACACACACTTCCCTTTCGACTCGCTTTCCTCTATTAATATATACACAGGTCTCTCTCCACAACACATTCTTGCCAGGAAACAACCACGACATTATTTTTATCACTCATCAATATTCCGTGCTTTTCGCAGATAAAACTGTTCAGACGGCAAGTCACATTCGCTTCTAAATAAGTCTGTCGGCACCAAAACTCTTCCAAGAATCATTTTTTTATTGTATAAATTCGAGTTTCTCGAACGGTAATACGTCTATCCGACGGTAAAGACAGTGTTGCACCGTGCATAAATTAGGACCACTTTGGTGGTTAATTTTTGATTTTGTAGAGGTTCATACCTAAAATAAAAGCAAGGTTGTAGAAACGCTGATCCTCAAAACAAAAGATTCTTCCATCTTGGAAAAAGAGTACATCGCAACATTCCTACTCCAATCTTTCCTCGTTTAGTCAGACAAAGCTAACATTAATATCTATACTCGTTCAGATGTCTTCGAAAGTCATATCTGCTCAGTTTTGTATCAGAACCGTAAACAAAGCAATTTTTAAAGAATGGATTATATTTATTAATCTGGCTTATTTTTATTCCTCCATACGTTATTTCTCTAGTGCACACTCATATTGCAGTAGACAAGCCATTTATTTAAACAGTATTGTATTTCGTCTAACGGCCTGAACCATCATATTAAATAAAATATCCAGCCGGAAGTCGCATTAATATCTATCTCTTCCTTCATGTTTCCATCTTCTTGACGATTTCTCTATTGTGGAACAGGTATTATACGGCTCGGTATTATGCGTGATACACACTTAGGCAATCATGTATCTTTCGATATATGAATGACGAGGCAGATTTTTTCTTTCTGCAGTAGACAGGTTGCCATCCAAGCTATAGAACCCGGTCTGTTCTGCTATTTACCCATAGCTAGGCGGAGAAGAGGATTCATATCTTCCCCAAGGGTATTAAGCACGTAAGTGAATGTAATGGATCTGACTGGAATTCGAACTCAGCTTTCCGAATTCTCAATCTGAACCTCTATCATTGCTCCACAGGTGGATAGCGGCGCGGATAACTTATAACTTTTATTCAAATCGCAACATTTGCATTGAACAAATTGATTCCAAGAGTGGTAGAATTTCATTGCTAATTTTTGTTTTTATATCAGAGTGACAAGCGTAGGCAAGAATGGCACGGCACCTGACACGGGATAAGCGTGTTCTGCTAGAATCCCGTTACGAATGTGACAGTCCGTGTTACAAATGCAGACATGGTGCGCAATGTTGATGGATATCGAGCTTCAGTAGATGCCAATACGATTAAAAATTCGGAGCCGATGAGTACGGGATCTGTTGTAGATACACTTAGAAGTGGCCGCCTTTAAGCGTCCAGGTTGGTAGAAAATTTGCAAAAAGTAAACTTTTTAACTCTGTATTGTACTTCTACCATTATCTCTCTCTCTCTCTCTCTCTCTCTCTCTCTCTATCTATCTATCTATATATCTATCTATCTCTCTATATATATATAGGATGTCTATGTGTTTGTCTGTGTGATACTTTTTCACTCGGGATCCATCCAACTGATTTTGACCAAACTTGGCCAGACATTGTACAATGTAAGAGATAGGTTCTTAGCTTAAAAAACGATAATTTTAAAAAAATCAATAATCGATAAAGCCGATCAAAAATCGACAAATTCAACTTTTTTCCTCCGATTTCGTTTGAACTGGGTATGTAGGTTACTTACATGAAGACGAGCTCAACTATACCTCATTTTTATTTCTATGCCATAGAGTTTAGCGAAAAACCGCGAAAACCGAAAAATCGATTTCAACACAAATCGATATCAACACAAATTTTAAACTAGAAATTCCCTCAAAATTTGAATCAATCAAATACAAAATTCACTCAATTGTAGTCAACAATAAGTTCATTGTTTAACAGTCATTTAACTTGATAATTGAGGTCCCATATAGTGAAAACCCGCGTAAATAGCTAAAAATGGCCTTATCAATTGCTTTATAAATGTATCCTCTTTTACTTCCCTGGTAGCACATTGACAAATTGAATTTCAAAAACTCCAAAATAATTGTGCTCTGAAGTGGGTCTTCATGTTGCCTGTTTTACCCCTTCATGTCCTCGGCTAAATTTGATTTAATAAATACAGACTACTTGTGTTATATCAGTAACTGCATTAATTCAAAATGTTAGTAATGAATGTACTTTAAAGTAATTGAAGAAGATAGACTCTGTTACATGTAAACATGATGCTGTTTTTGCTCCATTTTAATTGAACCCTTTTTCTGATCAACCATATGGGTATGGCTGCTAATTCGAAATAAAGCATGTTTTATGACAATCGACCAATAATAATGTGTAAAACGATTTTTGTCCTTGGGTAGCAACTGTTACTTTTTATTTGAGTAGGCTTTGAAAGCATGAAAATGGCCAACATTTCCTTCAAATTTAGCTTTTGTGACCAGGATGATGATATTTCTGAAATTAACTTATTCCCACTGAGAGAATTTGCGAACATGAGCATTATCGTTCTCTCAAATTAGCAACAAAACGACATATGATTTGAAAGTAGCATTTATTTATTCTAGGCTTACATAAGCGTAAATCGCAAACAATTTAGAAATGTTTTCTTGCGATTTACGCTTATGTTGTAAATTACTTTCCGAATCAGCCTCCAAATATCGACCTCTCCATCATGTTTTCGTTATACGATCCTTGATAGAGGTGTTCAGAGTTCAGTATATCCTGATTGAAACGCTTGCCTTGCTCCACTGAGTAGGTTCCCATGTTCCTGAATTTTTCAAGATATGGACTTTAAGGAAGATTTTGCAGTCTATTTTGCCGTAGTTCTTCACTAAGGGTCTCAACAAGCTCGACAAAGTTTTCGACCTGTGATCCCACAGGAAACCCCAAACTACAGCGATAAAGCTGTTTCATGATGCTTTCTCCGTCCTAATAAGCTTCCATCCTATAAAAGAGCGAGATAATAATTTTAAACGCTAATTAATGTCAAAAATGCCACAAAAATACGGAATCTTGAATACTGAACATCGATAATATTCCCTATTTTTATGGCTTTATTTACGGTAATCCAGTGTAGTAAGCATTCATGTTATTGTGAACAACAATGCGCGATTGTTGAAACATAATTAATACATTTTTCAATGACGCTGGCTTAAAAAAAATGATATTTAAAAATAATTAAATTAAAAAAATCCAAAACATTTACAAATAAAATTTCACTATCCAAACAAGCAAAACTTTCCAGAATTTACAAGAATTTCACCTCTAACGTCGCAATACGAGTGGCCCCGACCGCTCCCTTCGATCATTGTCTCGCCGTAGACGGAGATCGACAGACGCAGACGAGGCCCTTTTTCATCATTCCATGCTTATCGTATGCAAGATTGAACAGCCTTGAACGAGCCAAACTTTTTATGTTACCTTCTAGAATTTACAAGAGAATATTTTTATACGCAAAATAGATTTTCATCATAACTAGGAATTTCTTACTATTGTTCACCCAATAAAAGACCCAAGAGCCACTCAAGATAGGCTTACTAAAGGAGGTTGTTATAAGAGCTTACAATGAGGGAGCAAGTAGTTCATATTATGAGGATACGCAGGATAGATAATTTTACATGGAAATAGTATGAGAAATGTTTGGTCGCGTTGCAAATAAAGGTTGCATAACTGTGTGGAAAATGCGCGTGTGCGGAAGCAACAGTTCTGGTTAACAAGCTGCTTGATTGGAAATTTCTTCTTATCAATGAAGTATAAGAGAATGGGAATGAATTGATTCATTGCCCCTAACTTGGTGGGTCCTTGTTGTGAAGGTTCTGGACTGGTGGGTTCATCGAATGACTTTCATCCAAACATCTGCTTTGAAAATACCGATAGAACAATGAGAGGCAATCAAAAGTTTCGTCCGTGGGAAAGTGATTGTAGGGTGGGAAACAATTTATCCCCCACAATGTTAACGGATCATTGAACTGTATGACCTCATGCCCATGAACTTGTCTGACTTTTTCATTAACCTGATGAATATTCATGAGCAATTCTACACCTAAAAATTTTGGAAAACCAATAACATATTTCCTCTTATAAATAAATACTTGTCACAAAATAAAATCTTTCCATTTGCATTGATAAAGTCCTTCAAAGAACGGAGAGATAAGTATAAGTTTTTCTTTTGTCTTTATCAACATTTATTTTTCAATACAATCTTTTTTTCTTGTCAATGCACATAATTAAATAGTAAATACTAATCAGATAGACCAAAGATTAGACACTGAACATTTCCCAATAAAAATTCAAATAAATACATTGATTGACTTGAGTAAACTGTTATTTTGAATGTAAATAAATTCTAAACCAGATTGATACCGTGTGGATAGAATGTTCGCCATTAGACCCAGTTTCGAATCTCACCATAATCGATTTGAAAAGGGATTGATTTGATAGAATCCTGGGGAGACGATCCCAGTGTACAGTACTATTAGGAAATTCTGAAAGTTATGCTAGGCTTTCTGGATGAAAATGGTCAGACAAAATTTTTGGGAGACTTCGATGGTTGTGCTAGCACGAAGTCACAAGTCATCGTGACCGAGGATTTGAATGTGCTAGCCTTGTTCCACAAATGATCAGGCCAGATTACACGGTGTATTTTTGCATTTTAAACCACAGGTCAACACTGTGGTTTGGCACAGGAAGACAAATACTTCTGAACAAGGATTACTTTTCCCGCCAAGAAGATATAGTCTCCTGAGATTCAGAAATATCTATTACTCACGAATTAATCTTTTTTCTCTGCCACGCTCTTTCCTTTCGATTCTCTTTCCTCTATTAATACATACACAGGTCTCTCCCCAACACATTCTATCCAAACTAAAACCCACTCATCAATATTCCGTGGTTTTCGCAAATAATTCTGTTCAAACAGAAAATCACATTCGCTTCTAAATCGGTCGGCAGCAAAACTTTATTAAGAATCCTTTTTTATCGTATAGATGCCAGTTTCCCGAATGGCAATACTTCTAATATATGACAGAAAGAGAGTATTGGATCACTCACAAATTGGGGCCACTTTAGAGGTTAATTCTTTATTTTGTACCGGTGCTAGAAGTCAGAGTATAAACACCAAATAAAAGCAAGGATCCTAAAAACAATAAACACTTCTGTATTAAAAAAAGATTACAAAACTACCCCGCTTTTCCTCGTTTGATTGCAGAAAGCTAATACCAGTCTCTATCTTTGGAAACAGCACCTCTGCCGTGTTATTCTCTATCCCTTTGTCGACTTCTCTATTATTATACGGTCTCATCTTGCAGTGTAAACGATGGAGAGACTCTATGGATGTTGCAAAAGGATAAATGTTTCTGAACAAGGATTACCTTGCCCTCGTCGTAGACTCCATAATCTCCTAAGACTGACATGTGCCTATCACTCATGAATTAACCAACGAAATTGTTAATATCTCAGAATTGTTTTCACCTTTTATTAAAGCAACACAGCATTTGGAAAATGAAAGAATCAGACAAAATGTTTCTTAATTCCAGAGAACAAGTGGAATATCGGTAATTTAATCTAAGAATCTGAAGCAAAGGGCAAACTGTAACTATACACTTCTGCATCAATCTAGCCATTCTTTAATCAAATAAATTAATTCAAAATATTTTCTTCAATCGTTTAGAAGAGAATATTTTAAAATGTTAATCCATTTTTCAATGAAAGATTTTCTGTCAGTTTCAAGCATGCGTAATTCTCAACGAATAAAACCTTGATGACACTCTCGCAAAATCTTTCGAACGAAAGATAGAAAAAAAGAACTGTGTCGCCGCAACATCATACTGATATGCGCGTATTTCGTTTGCACACGGCTTTCTTCTTTGAGATCAATATTTTGAGATTGTGTGACATAGATCCCCGCAGGTAAAAAGTTCAACGTTGGAAGATCAAACACTCGAACAGGTAAAGAGCGATAATAAATTATCTTTACGTGGGAATTGAATGAAGCCAATCCGATTGTAAGCTCTACAGTTAAATTCATAAATCCTTTCTAAAATACGCTGACCGCTCAAAGAGGCGACATTTTGCTTTTTGCTTCGGAATCATTGTTACAATTGTTTTTTTAAATGGATTTATAGAAGCGTAGATAACCGATAACACAGGCCTACAAAATTTTATATTGAAACTGCGCATGAGATATTCTGCCTAATTTTGAACAATTCTGGATATGCTGAATCCAAAAATAACATCTATTTCCCACCATTAATTTTAGTTTGTCTGCTCCAAAATACCATATCGTACGTAACGAATTTATATAATAAATACTTTATAACAGGAGACAGCTATGATAGAAAGATTAATTCTTCTTTATTTCCCCCATTATGGGCATTATCATATCCGTGATATAATAACACCGCAGTTCTCGGATG
This sequence comes from Acanthosepion lycidas, assembly GCA_963932145.1. Lineage (NCBI taxonomy): Eukaryota > Metazoa > Mollusca > Cephalopoda > Sepiida > Sepiidae > Acanthosepion > Acanthosepion lycidas. The sequence continues at coordinate 17,542,468 of OZ010577.1, forward strand.
GGACGGAATGACCGAAAGGAAAAGGAATGACAAACAAAATTTGTCTTCAGAGAGACTTTTATACTACCAAGACATACACAGATATTTTATACTACTAAGATATTCTGGATTTATCCACTATGTCCCAAATATATTCCACGAAGAGGGAACGGCGAGTCTTGGATTTTCACAAAATTGAGAAGTTTCTATCTATATCAGGGGAACGTACATTCCAAAAAGTAAACGCTATCATAGACTTGTAAGCAGTGGCATTTGCTGGAGGCGGCAGAATTATCTCCATCCCAGGACCAGGTTAAAGAAAGGAACCGCCCTTTTTTGCTTCTGTAAACCAACTGATTGACTGTCTACTCTTGTCACTGTATGAAGTAAGGTCACTAAGCGACTGTCACGTGACACTCGTGACTATCTCAACGAAAGAGAGACAATCGCCTTTTGTATCCCGACAACTTGATGCAGTCTAGGTTAAGTGATTATATTCAAGGACTTTATATTTTCCCCCATTCATAACTGAGAACGATATAGTTATATTGTTGTCATTTCGTGATCATCTGAAATAAAAAAAAATCTAATTCCCATGATTCCATAGAAAAAAAAGGAAATCGTCCTACTAATGAGAAATTTAAAGACTTCCTCATTTTCAGTCGGTTTCTTGGAAGGTGAGTGCGTGCAATTGAGTAGCTCCAGAAATGATTCTCACAGATAAGTCAACTTAGCCAAATATCACTTTCTTTTATTAAATATAGCCATTACTGATAGACTTCCAAAAACTCTATTCATTCATTCAACAAGAACACAAACTAGAAATGCTTTACTAATAATTACATTACAAGACTTTTCTCACTCCACCGAACTTGTACAACAGAATCTTTCGGCTAATAAATCCTTCTGATCATTTATTATAAATGTCTCACCGTGTTGTTGTGATGAATATACGGTTGTCTTTTACTAACCAAAAAAACGGGAGCCAAGCAACATTGTCATTATCATTCATTATCACAATGTATCAGATGTTTGAGAAATCAAGAATTCAATAATATCTATGGATATTTGTGGGAGGAATTCAGAATTCATTTGAACATTATAGGAACTCTGGCTATAAATAACTAATTTAAAAAATACTCATGCAAAATATGGCAATCAATAAAAATGAACTTGATTTTCTTTTATACAACCTCCCGTAAATTACCTAAGAAAAATATATGTTAACCAGTGTTATAGAACAGAACCGTAGCTAATAATAATAATAGTGTTACGTCATTTTGAAGTTTCTTAGATTAAATATTTCCAATATTCCATCTATACCGCCCCAAAATATATGAACATGTTCGAACAGCTCGCCATTGTTTCCATAATGATGGAAGGGAGATAACCCAATTACAATTCACGGGACATAATTCTAATATAGCAAACTATTACGAAAATTACAGAAAAAAAAATCCCTTTGGCATATCATATAATAAGGGTAATAGTTTTACTCCATCTTAGTAGTACTATTTTTGTTTTTGTTTATTTTGCTCGATTCGAAGCTAGGAATCGGTTATAAAAATACAAGAAAAATAAAATAGAATAAAACTAATAACAAAATCATAATAACGAACGTCTTTAATCTAAAAAAAAGTAGCATAAAAGTGGTTTGTTTTGACATCCTGGCCGAATATTAAGATCTAGAATTTAAGCTAAATATAGACTGTTAAGTTTTCTTGCATTATAACTGAGTAACGAAAATGAACTCCTTCCTCTTTTTTATTTGCATTCACCCCAAGCAAGGCAGTAACGCCACTAAGACACAAGGAATTACTCTGTGTGGAAGTCTTAGAAAACAGAGACATTACAATGAGCAAGAACAAAAGAAGTGTTATCAGGAGGACAATAGAGAGTAATTGATATTGCATTTAAATGTTTAAAGGTTAAAGTTGACTGGAGAGAAAGCAAGAAGTGCGAGAAAAGAAACTGTTAGCATAGAACTTACGGTTACATCTAGCCAACTTAAACTGTAAATTGATGAGACCTCTCGCACGAACACATTGGCAAGCTTTACCAGTGAGAAAGTCAAAGTACTATCCACTGGCTTGGAAACTCCTGATTTAAATCCTATCGAGAATCTGTGGTAAATCTGCAAAGAAAGAACTTCGTGGAATGAACGTACGAAGTACTGACATATTAACGGTGTCATGTTTCATTGGAAAAATTCGAATAAAAGTAAATAATAACGGAATTCTTCGTTTTGTTTCAATTAATTTGCACAAGATTGTAGATTATCATGGCCCTCCACCTCTTCCTGTCTAATTAATTTGCACAAGGATGTATGTATGCATTTAATGTTTGGTATCAGTAATTATCCCAACAATCTTCAGCGTTCACATTGAGTGTAAAGTTGATTTTCTAAAAATAAGTGAAAAAAAAACCCAACCTTCCTTCGTTTCCATTTGTCTTTTACCAAATAATTTATAATTTCTACTGATCTCTTTCTGTGAAATGCTGTTTTAGATTACCCCAGCCCTAAGAAGATGTTTATAGTGAGTAAGACGGCACCTAGTACGATTGCTGGCATATAAATTTGCGTTACTGTTCGGCCAATCCCAGGCAAACAGAATTAAAGTGCTACAGACTATCTTTGTAATTTACGAGAGGATATTTTAAAGTGTTTCTGCCGACCACGCAAGATATTGACAAATGATTCTTCCATCAATCAATTCTCTTTAAATGTGGCTAACTTGATTTGAATTAATTAAATCTTTTTGCGGCCAACAATTATTATAATCTTACAACTTGCTTTTATTCCTTCAGTTTCTAACTCATAACCACTACGAAGATGAATCATGTCAGTCAAAACTGACAATGGATATATCTACTTGGCAATGTTATTGTTAAAGCGAGTAATAATGAGCATAATACATACACTTTCAACTAATGCGGTAACGATATCAAAACGATATCAACATATGCACTGTTGAATCAAGATGGGGAGGGAGGACGCTGGAAAGGTCTGAATTTGTTCCACTTTGCAAACAATGAGCAAATCTCAGATTACTTCTTAGACGAAACGAAATCTTTTCGGCAATCTTTGGTTATATATATATATATATATATATATATATATATATATATATATATATATATATATATGTGTGTGTGTGTGTGTGTGTGTGTGTGAGAGAGAGAGAGAGAGAGAGATAGAGAGAGAACTAATCACGAAATATAGACATGGAAATAAATTCCAAATTATATAAGAATACATATGTATATATATGTGGGTGTATGTATATGTATACTGGCATATATGTATGGGCATGTAAATGTACATATATGTATGTATGAAGATATGTACGCATGTAAGTGTGTTGGACAGCATGATTTAATCCGTTGGGCGCTCTGGTATTGGCCACAATATATAAATCTCTAACTCAACTAATTTACATTAATCTTAACGGGCTTAATACCTCATCGATTATTAATAATACTGGACACCTGTAGTACAAAACTATTTACTGTAAATCCCAGAAAAAAACACATTCAGGGCTTTTATAAGTGACGCCACATAGTAGGAACTGATATTAAACTACAAACAACGAAAAGTCCTGACCGTAAATAAACTCCAACCCCAGACCGCTTCCCGCGGGATAAGATACTTTACGCCCCCACCAATCGCTAACACAAACCCATTCTCATTAACAAGGCGTCTACCAGACGATAACTAACATTGAAAATAAATTTAAAACAATGCTTCGAAACAGAGACTTAGGGGCTGATGATAGCAGCGTACAGAATGACTTGAAATAGACTATCTTCTATGTTGAAGTATTTTTTGCTGTAATATATATATATATATATATATATATATATATATATATATATATATATATATATATATGTATATATATTCCATTCCCATTTGTGGAACTCTCTTGCGGCTTCTTGCTTTCCAACTAACCTTGATCTTCAAAATTGCAATGTCTATCGTTATCTACTGTTTTCTTGATTCAATTCTCTTTCTTTTTGTTATACTTCCACACCCCCGTTACTTAGTCCCTTCACTGCCTTGCTTGGGGTAAAATGATTCAGTATTTCTTATTATACTGACCTTTATATTTGGCGGATACACGAAGGTAAATGTGTATTTGTGCAGTCTAACACACGACGTCTCAGACGGTGCTTTCTCTCTAAATGACAGAAGTTAGCTTAAACACTAAGTCGCTTTGTCGCTTAGGCCTACAGTGGTATGGCACTAGCGTGGTATCAGAACGATCAGGGTTCGTTTCTCGGTAGTCGATGCGCACTATTGGTACGTCCAAAATTGGACGAAACGACCTATATATATATATATATATATATATATGGATAGATAGATAGAGAGGAGATAGAGGGAGAAAGAGAGAGAAAGAATGAAAGAAAAGAGAGATTGGAATATAAATAAGGAGAGATAATCGTTTTTAATATAAACGTCATGGTCTCTTTGTTTTTGTCGCAGATGTCACGGCCCACGTCAAAGCTAACGTTTCTCGTTCATCTCCATCTGGAGTTGTTGCGTAGAGAAGATATCCACTCTCCAAAGCTACAAATCTTCTTTCTTTTTTTCCCCCCGGTAGCTGCACTCCAGGAATCAGACTCCAACTTGTATAATCACGCTCTTTTCCGAACCAGTGAAGGTTTATTTTGCTGCCTGTGCATTTCTGCCGCAGTTGACATCTTTATGAAAACTGAGATGAGAATTAAAACTCAACAGCGCCTGACAGGCCAATGAAATTGTTAGGTTGGCTTCACTGCACAGTTCACCTGAGGGACGTTTAAAAAGTTATCTACAAGTAATTTGAGTGCCAATTTACCTGCCAATAAATGATTTTATCCTAATTGAAGATACAGGGCAGAAAAGTCGAAAGATAAGCTACAGACACAGTGGCACTTAGCTGAATTCTTGTGAATATAGAAATTTTATATAACTCTCCCTATACAGGGTGCGATGGATAAATTGCCGTCTAAATTACGTAGAAATTAAAATAACACTCACTTTTACAGATATATATAACAAAATTGATAAAAAAATATCTTGAAATACTAATTTATTCAATGAAATCACCCTTGGTTTCAATCACGGTCTCCAGATGACTTTAGAATCTCCTGCAACTGTTCTGGACGGTTTCTTTGCTTAAGTTGGTGAATTCTGCCATAATCCTTGCCTTCAGTTCATCTTTGGTGTTACATGGGGTTTTGTTCGTCTCTCGCTCAACTGCGCCCCACACATAATAATCAAGGGGGTTACAGTATGGGGATTTAGGTGGCCAGATGTAAGGGGTGATATGGTCGAAGAAATTGTTTGACAGCCATGACTGGGTGCTCTTGCTTGTGTGGCACGGTGCAGAATCCTATTGCCAAATATAGTCTTCCAGCAGCCACCCTCTTGACCCAGGGCAGCACTAACTTGATTTAGGCCCCGTGGTGTGTCTGAGGCCCTCAACAATCAAATTCGGGAGTTCTTTTCATATCAGAACGTTCAGAGTGAGTTTTGCAAACTGCCGTACCTTCGTAATCACCATTAGATTCATCTAACTCTTTCTGAATCCCGAGTATTACCATCAGATTAACACCTAAACACTCTGAAATGTTCGTATTGGAGCTTCCGGCGCGAATGCCAAGCTGTACATCATGTGGTTTCTAAATTTCTGTTTGAGTGAATTGCGTCATGGTGCTCTTTTTCTCACAGACAGTGTCTAGTTGACCCTACCGTGCAGCTTACTAAATCTAAAACAAACAACGCGCATGTGTGAAATTAAAAATATAAAATGGCGACAATTTATTCATCACACCCTATAAAATATATATATATATTCACATAATAAAATACACATCGGACTTAAGTAATGTTTTTATTGACAGAATTACATCTGTGCAGGTGATGAAGTCGGAGGTATAAAATATGAACGTCGCATTAAACTGCGTATGTAGAGAGCTTTATATCCCCCCCTCCTAGACATATATAATTCGACCAATAAATAATGTCTTTAGTCCGATGAAGTCCTTCTAGAAGACGAAACGCTTCACACAGACTGTTTCCTTTTTTTAGTGTGGTCGAAAAGGTATGTAGGAACATATATACACACACACACACACACAAATATATACATATATTAAAATAAGAAGAAAGAACATAAGAAGATTTATAATCCGGTGTTGTTAGCAGTTATTTTTATTAAAAAAAAAAAAGCAGTGCTCAATACAAACAGTAGAGCACAATATTATAATTATTTTCTTTTTACAAATATGATTCAATCGGGACACAGAAAATTTTCATGTTTCAAAACTAAATTTATAAATTTAATTATAAAAATTAAACGTAAAATCTGTAATCTCGTTCCATTGTCAAGCGATGTTAGAAATCATACACACACACATACACATATATATATATATATATATATATATATATATATATATATATATATATATAGATAGATAGATAGATAGATAGATATAGATATATATATGTATGTATTTCAGACTGTTTCATGCTAAACAATCGTCAGGCTAACGATTGCGTTTAGGTCATGAAACAGTCTGTTGCTTCTGAATGTTGACTTCAATGTTCAATTTTCTATTTACATACACTCTGTCTCTGATATTGACTACTTTATCTCATAAATATAGTATATCTTAAAACTATATTTCTTCATTTATATATATATATATATATATATATATATATATATATATATATATATATATATATATATGGAGAGGTATCTAAATTTCCTGTTTACTCATAAATCCTATTACTTTAAACGTTATTTTTTGTGGATACTGATATTTGAGTAAAAGCTCTGTTTATTTTAAACAGTATATCTATTTTCTTCTGCTGGTCTGAATATTTGATCAATGAAATATTCAATTAAATTCTTATCTCTTCTCAAATCATTTTAAAAAATAGATGAAAAATAACGATTAAAGTAATAGAAATCTGTCTGACTAAATACAGTTCTGGGTATAACGATAAACTACATCCGGCAGCAAGGCCCATGATCGGAAAAAATTTTGAGGAGCATCTGTTATGATCTCAGCTAGAGGAAACTAGTGAATCCCCAAATAAAAAGAAAAATACAATGAAAGTATAAAAATATTTTTTTATAGTAAAAGCACCAGCAATACATTTTTACATAAAAAATGTCCAACAATACATTTTTAAAGCAAAATGACCAGCAATATATTTTATAGTAAAATTACTAACAATGCATTTTATAGCAAACTGATAATCAATACATTTTATCTGTAGTTGAAGCGATAAAATTGTTCAAAATATTTAGATTTCGGCTTTAAATATCCGATAGAGCAACAGAAACCAAGGATATAATTGCCTCTAATAAGTATGCCCAGAAGAACATGTAGCGATTTTCCAAGGCCGAAAGTAAGGAGCACCTACTGAGGATTGAACTCACTACTCAATCGTAATTGTTCTAATGAGCTTGCTAACCATTACACCGCCTCGAGATGCCCAAAGCCAGACAAACAAGTATATACAAAAAATATGTGTATCATCTACCATGTATTCAATTGTGAAAGCAGAATAACATACAGGGCGTGATTTTTTTTTTAAACTGTCGTCATTTTTTATTTGTAATTTCTCGCATGCGCATTCATTATTTTGATTTTTGTCGAAACTTTGCGCAGTATAGTAGGGTCAGTTTTTATGTAATTTTGATAAATATATTTGTTAAAATGAGATGTTAATATCATTTTCTTTTTTTTTTTTTGCGTCATTTAGACGACAATGTATCCATCGCAACCTAGAGATCATATTTTATTACTTCAAAGGTCCCAAGAAAATTCAATTTCGGCATTAAATGATCCATAAGGAATTGATATGCCGATAAACAAACAAATCAATCAATCAATAAAGAAATAATCCACACACACACACACACACATATATATATATATATATATATATATATATATATATATATATATATATATATATATATATTTAAAGACATCCTTAGTGGTATAGAACTTGAGTATTGCTGTAAAAATGTTAAGCTGAATATTATTAGCCACAATTTAAAAACTGATGGAAAAAAACAATGAAAGCGGAAAACTAACCGGTTTCGTTCCCGAACTTCATAGTTTTTAATCGGGCGAATAAGAATAAAACATAATAAATCTGATTAGCAAATGACTGATGAGAAGATAGAGCAGGGAAAAGAAAAAAAGTGGGGGCGGAAGTACCAGAGACTAATGATAGCAAGCCCCAGCAAACAACCAGGCTGTTTACAGAGAGACGGTTTGCGAGAAACTGATATACAGTGACTCTAGTACTGTCAGATGAAATAAAGGGTGTAACTAGGAGAAAACAGTGAACCAGTCAGCACTGAATTCAGTCGCACACTTACTTTAGAAGGTGCTCACAAATTGAGGATCCATAGTTCATTTGAAACCAAGGTGTAATTCCTGATCTTACCTGACACGTATATATATATATATATATATATATATATATATATATAAGACACATAGGACACATGTACACATCAAGTGCTCCTGACCAGCTGCAATCTTCAGCTGCGCGCCAAGTTGTATTAAATTCAACCTACAAAGTCTGTCTTTTTATATTTTTTATTGTATTTTTTCATTAATCGAATAAGAGATTTCACGGTTGAATTTTGTAATAAACTAAAAATTAGTTCATCTTTGATCTACTGTTTTTGCTCAAGTACTTTCGTACGCCGCAGTCATTATCAAGAACAATGTGCAGCTATTGTGGTAGGCAAGATTCTGTTGGCTACATCCTGGCATATTACAGGAGGCTGAAAGTTTGAACCCGTCCAGAGTGAAGGCTACTGTAACGGTTAAAAACAGTAAGACAGCATCAAATTTTTATTATTATTATTCAAAATAAACACTCTATATCTTTCATTACAGGAGACGGTATCTTGAAGTACGTATAAAACATTTAGTATGCGTAAATCTTCAAATTTGTGGGAAAATCGTTTCGAGTGATATGTAAACAGAAGGAAACTATGGGAATCGAAGAGAAGTAGCACTGAAATTGCAATAAGACAAACTCTTGGACGACCCGAATCTGAAGGAGAAATATATGACCAATTTAAAAAGCAGATTCGAAGAACAAAAGAAAAATTGAAACTCGAAACGGGACACATTAAGAGAAGCTTTACTAACATCAGCAATCGAAATCATTTTTAAAAAATAGATGAAAAAATAAACGAATAAATGGTACATAAAATTCTGTAGATGACGAAAAGGCGACAAAATAATGCCAAGTCACGAAACAGAATATAGGACACTACACAAATAAATAAACAAAAATGCATATATATATATATATATATATATATATATATATATATATATATATATATATATATATATATATATATATATATATATATATATATCGCTTTATATGATTGGTTGCTAGAATCCCAAATGAAGGAGATATTCTCTCTATGTCTCATATCGCATTCATTGTCTGCACATGAACTGTCTGTTTTAAAGGCTATTTTATTTTTATTTTTAAGGGCTATTTTTATTTTTTAGTTTTTCTATCTGTTTTAAAGGCTATTTTTTAATTTTTAAAGGCTATTTTTTTATTTTTTATTTTTAAAGGTTATTTTTATTTTTTTATTTTTTCTATCTGTTTTAAAGGTTATTTTTTCCGAAATGCTGGAAACTGAATAAAGCATTTTTACGCCATTTTTTTTTTGTAAACAACTGGAATGGAAAAGACTTTTTATGGCCAAAGAAGTCGACCGTTTATTTGGCAATATGTTCTTGTGTTTGAAATACGATTCAAACAATTTTGACATGAGAAAATATTAGAGAGGAATGAATAAATTTACAATCCCTAATAAAATTGGAAACACTGAGTAAATAGGAGCCACACGAAATGATAGAAAGAAAATTCAGTCAGTGTTTAAAAATCTGTTTTTAACTGCTTGTTCGACATAGAAAAGATCGTTTTTAAATCCGGTAAAAGAGAATGGTTGTAATATTGATGTATTATGAGGATGTAAAACGTAAAAATGGATAATCACTCTATTTGATGATGTATGAAATTGGATATTGTTTTACTAGACAAAAATGGCCCCAAATATCTGCTAGATCTTCTATGCAAAGTTGAGATATCTGGTAAACTAACATTTAGCCAAAAGCCGCAGACAGACGTAAAATATTAAATGTAAATATAAATAGAACGTTGCTTATATGCCAACTTTATGCAGCTGCATTAGGTTTTTTTTTTTTCGTAAACTCTATCGTTTTGAAGACGCAAGCAGCCAGTACTGTTATGAAGTTCATTTCAAAAGATCAGTTTTAAAATCGTATGATCCTCAACGCGAGTGGTTCAAAGTATTAACTATGGAGATGATACTTTATGACGAAAATCTTCGCGTTCGTATCATTGTCTTCTTCTTCTTCTTCTTTATTATCATTTTTTTTAAAATTTTTACTAAACTGTGTCGTTATAACAAACTGAAATGAAAATTCAATATAAGAGATTAGTATTTTCGTTCCTCACTTGTGTCTGGAAATCAACTGATTTACCGCCTCCAAAACATTTTCTTTTGCTCCCATTTACATTGTTTTTTTTTTCTTTCCTTCCTTTTTTTCTCTTCTTATCTCGTTTATGTTGTTTGTCTTTCAATGGAAAAGTGTCTCTACTAAATATTCATTAAACAGCTTTTGTAAAAGCCAATTTTCATTACGGCGTTATTCAAACTTATTCTAAGCAAAATATCGCTTATCACGTTGTAAAATGCACCGTCGATCGACCTATCACCATCGAATTTTAACATTAAAATTCATGAAAAATAAAATATTTCAAACATTTTAATTGAAGAAACAAACAGATATAAAATGTGTAAGATTACGAAAACATTACTTCAGTTTTTATATTAAGTATTTGTTCACTGTTATTTCAATGTTTGAATTCTGATAAAATAATTTATAAAGAATTAACAGGTCATAAACCGACATTATTACTCCAGACATTATATTGCATGGATACACGTTTGTTTTTTTGTTTTGTTTTTTTTTAGAAGGCATTCCTATTTTTTCAAAAGATTTTAATTGATGTCTATCGGTTTGCGAGATCGAAAGTCTTAATAAAAAGAATGTCTGCCGAGAGAGACGTTTACTTTATGAGGAGTTTCGATTGCCCATGCAATAAAATGAAAATTGGAATAAAAGAAACACTAAGATGCATTACAACTACTAATAGGCGGACAGTAATAATAAAGATTGTATTTTCCTAAAGGGTTTTCATAAAAAAAAAAAATAATAAAAATGAAGGAAAACTAGTAATAATAATAATAATAATAATAATAATAATAATAATAATAATAATAATAATAATAATGAAAAGTGTCTTGACCCAGATTGTTGCAATAAAAACAACAATATTAAAACTGTATAAAAATCGTAATAAGATGATAGTAATAATGCAGAGTGTATTGAACAAGAGCATCGAAATAAAACGCAACAATATAAAAATAGAATAAAAGCACAATCGTAATAATATAATAGTAACAAAGCATTGATTCAGAGAGGTAAATAATAATAATAATAATAATTATAATAATAATAATAATAATAATAATAATTATTATTATTATTATTATTATTATTATTTGCTCAATCTAAATTGGGATATATTTATGTTATAATCGAATATTTTAGTCAAGTACGGAATTGAAACGTGCTCTTCATCGTAGTATAATGATCAACAATTTCAATTTGCACTGGATGTTCCATGATTGTGGCTTCGTGACCAGCCTAAATTTAAATAAATAGCGACTAACGAAGTGAAATGAATGCCCTCACGAATATAGATTACTTGTCAGTTTAATTCATAAATTCCTTTTCACTTTAAAGAAATCAACATTCATTTTAAACTGCAAGTAAAAGTAGAAACAATATATCATGTCTAATTTGATCTAATCACTTGTAAAATGCTTACAAACCGTCAAAAATGTAGTTACTTTGAGAAAGCTTATAAAATTTGTAGCTAATTTAAAACAGTAAATGTCTGAGAGGCAGAAAGGGACATTGTTTCGAAAAATGTCCGGGCGAATTTCCAAGAATGTCTGGTAATTTTAATGGGCCCAGATGAAACTGAATTTTTATGATAAAATTCTAGTCGCCAAACCCGATTAATTGTCTTCCATTATCGGATTAGTGTAATCGGATTTGAAAAATTTCCTTGGATTAAGTCGATCGATTAGGTGACTTATCGATTGGAAATTCTAAAACCAATCTCTTTCATGTAAAGACGAATCACGTTTCAATTTGGAATGCATTCATCAGCATCAAATTAAAAAACAAAATCGATGTTAATTGTCTGGGATTGGTGGGTGTACTGATTACGTATCCCATTCAGTTGGTGTCGGCATTCAAAGATAGAATCAAATACAAAATACATCTCGAATAGTCATTCTTGTGGGAATTTTGCATCTTATAAAATAAGGACGGAATTTTCTAATTCCTGGAATAAAATAATGGTACTACAGAGAAAATTATTTAAAAAGTAATATAATGATATTGTTATGGTCCAGGTTAGGACCAAAGAAGAACAACACGAACACAAGAGTAGAAATAACGAAGGTATATTACATGAAATAATAATACAAGATGTGGAAGGTGTTAGTATGACTGTCAGTCTGGTTTGGAGTGAACTACTATCGGCTTGATTCGATTCGACCCTCTCTCTTGAGAGGCGTAGTATACATAGTGTTAGGAAGAGTTCATTCTGTAGTTATAGGTAAGGACCCATGACAATATTTTAATTTGTTTAATTTGTAGTAAAAATAATCCCAGAAAAGGAATCAATACTTGAATGAAATAAATATTATTAAAATTCTAACTTATTACATTCTTACTTGTTATACTTGAAATGTATTTTATTCTTTCCTTACAACATTCCCTTCAATGACTCTCTATCTTGATTGACTCCTGCTCCTTTTATTGTACACAAATATGTTAAGTGGGCTACTCACTGCTTTACTCTAGTCTTTATTGCCTTCAATCTACCCTGTGAGTATCATATTTTCCAAGTCCTCTTTCGTCATTATGCCCTAGAAATATAAACTGTCACTTTCTGATTCTAAGTATATGTGTCCTTTTCGTTTACTCAAAACTTCATAGTTTCTTATATATTCAGTCCATGGTATCCTCAGCATCCTTCTGTAGAACCACATTTCTGTTGTCTCATCTTCATCTGTTTGACTAGCATTCATTGCTATAGAGGAGAACTATTATCAAATAACAATTTAGTGCGCTTTTCTATGTTTTAAGGGAACTTTCCCGTTTCTTAATACTTTGCTTAGCTTTTGGAAACATCTTTCGTCATGCCAATGAGCCTTCGGATGTTCATTCTGCATGAAAACTGTTTCCAGATATTTTAATGTTAGTACTTGCTTGATTTCTACATCTCCCCATTTCGGAGTTGGTTTCTTCGGCTGTTCCTCTTGCTGGTAAGTATACATTCTTTTTTTTTTTCAATTGATGTCTAGTTCTTTCCCTCTTTTGATTTTATGCATCTAGTTGATGAGCACATATTTTGTCCTGTTATTTCCCTTATTCTTCTATACATACCTGCCTTATCTGTGATGCTTTATTATTTCTGTTTTTGTATTCTTTTCATTGAATCATTCCTCCTTTTCATGTCTGCATTTATTTCTAATTTATTTATACAATATCCTATATTCTGTACCACATCTTGGCATTGTTGTCGGTCTCTTTTTCATTATGTCGAGAATTTAATCTGTCATACACTGCATCTTTTTCGTCTAGTTTTGTGTGTTGTGATCTCGTTTGTTGATATTATTAAAACGCTTTTGTTCCAGGAATAAAATATTGTTTTCTTTTAAGTAAAATAAAATCATAACCCGATCACGTTTTCGATTATTTCGGGCATCTCGACGTATTTAAAAAGCTAGTATTGCTGGATCAATTACGACTGAGTTGTGACTTAGAACATTTACTGCTTGCACCACGCTTTCGGCCTTGTACCACATTTAAGCTACGCTTAGAAAATCATTTGAGAACTTTCGCGTGGTATAATTAGTTAGCACGCTTAGCTGACTTGAACAATTACGACTGAATAGTGAATTCGATCCTTATTGGGGGCCCCATACCTTCTGCTTTGCGCCACATCTAAGCCACTCTTGGTAAATCACCATATTTTCGATTATTTCGAAAGTCTCCTTTTTTGTCTTCCCTTTCCGGTGATTGGTAGGGGTTAGCGTTTGGGGAAACCGAACAAAAAGGGTTTATTATAAAACCTCTCATCATAGTTCCGTGGAGTTTCATCTTTTTCGTGTCACAGGTCTAAGATATATGTAAGTTTCATATATAATGGCACTATTAGTGAAACGTGAAATTTAAGGTTGTTCAAAGTTTTTCGGTAACAAGGCAACAGGCGAGTGAAAACACGCACAAAAATACAAGCAAGCAAATAAAAACAAAAAAAAACTTTCGAAACATACTGATTTTTATTATCACAATTATATACATCATTTAAAACGGTCTATCGGTGTTTATATGCAAAATAAAAAGGCAGAAAAAAATTAAAACTCTTCGAAGCGTCTCGTGGTGTGTCTTTTATCCTTCAAAATCTAAAAATTAATTATAGCCTGAACTAATTCTCATATGGCACTAATATCAACTCTCGATCTACAATAAAGTAATAACATTGAAAGAAGTTGTGCTTATTTTATATTCATTCAATCATTATGCTGAGGAAGGCTGGAGGATGCAGCCTTCGAAAACAAGGCAGAGAGTTCGACTGTTTAGCTGGAACCGGTCGCACTTAGTATATTTAGCTAGCCACGAGGGCTGCATATGGCACAAAACCGGTTTAACGTGGATTCTCTGAGCTATCCTCTTAGGAATTTTTATATATATATATATATATATATATATATATATATATATATATATATATATATATATTTCCCAGAAATACCTCCAACATATTTGTAATACATTAACTAGATGCGGCAATTTTTTTAAACTCACAGTTATTTCTGTGTGGTATATGTGGACGTTATTTCTCCCTCACCCTGCATTTATCATGCAAGCAAACTTTATAATGAACGATAATGGTCTCTTTAACGTAAACCAAACAACGAATTTATTCAACCATCTCAAGGAATACTTAGCGATTCCATCCGGAATCAAAGGTTTGTTTTGGAAGAAATTGCCTCTTACCTTTATATAGGAGATAAACATGATAATAGAAAAATATCTTCATGGGGCAGTTGTTACTGGCAGACCTTCATGCAGAGTGTGTAAGAATTATGAACATTATCACCTTACTGGAAAATATCAAATTTTTCCATTGATTTGTCGTTAGGAGAAAAATAACTTTCTTCTTAAATAGCGACGCATGCGTGACAAATATCAAAAACAATAACTTATCCGTTCCATGAATACGTTATCTATCGCGTGCAAAATGGCCACTGAAATCAGCTCTTAATTACTTTGTGCCAAAAAAAAAAAAATGGCCAATAAGACAAGACTGTTTGAATTTCTTAGATGAGGAATTTTAAGACATTAATCTGTTTAGACAACTCTATCTGGACTTGATATTTATCGTTGCCACGGCCGTTGTATTCTGCGGCTTTCTTTCAGTATCTGAAATCACTTATAACTGGGAATTTCGAATTGAAACCTTTATTCAGTTCACAAGATTGGGACTATTCTCATTCATCTCCCCAGGTGATATGACTTATTAGAAGACGAAAAAATGGCTTTATACCGAAAAGAGTGCAGGTGTTTACTTGACGCTTCCAATATGAATCCATGTGCCAAATATAGAAAGATGTTTTCAGTTTGAGGACGCAAATAAGAAAATGAGAAAGTTACAAGAATGAAACAAGCTATTCCTGGGCAGAATGAGAAAAATCTTCTTCCGTAGGAATGAATGAAAAACAATTCGCTTCTAAAATTGCCGATTGTTACCATATAAGTGAAGAAAGTTAATGAACATGATTATAATAAGAAAAATAAAAACATAGAAGTTAGTCCTGGGTATGACGATAAACTACATCCGGCAGCAAGACCTCTGATCGGAATATAGCTTTTGAGGAGCGTGGAACCACCATTTACTTGCTGTTGTTTCCACATCCACCATGACCCCGGGTAGTAGCACCTCTTAGGGTCCCAGCTATGGGTAAATAGTGAGCTCTCAAACAAAAACAAAACACCGCGAAAGTTAAAATTACATATTTATAATAAAATGACCAGCAAAATATATTTAAAGCAAGATCACATACAATACCGTTTATAGCTTAATGACCAACAATACACTTTATCTGTAGTTGAAGACATGCAATTGCATACAAAATACATAGATTTCGGAATTAAGTAACTCATAGAGGTTGATGTACTGGTAAACAAAAATCAAACAGCCAACATGAAAGAACACTTTCATGATATTAATCCATATAATATCAGACAATTTCTTAAAGAAATCAAACTGTATTCTGAAATATAACTTCAACAAAACTACAACATAAATTACACATATCACTGCTGCGAGTTGGGCACCTCGACTTGGTGTAATGGTTAGTAATCTTGCCTTGCTAGATCAATTACGACTGAGTAGTGATTTCGATCCTCACTGGGTGCCCCATACTTTCGGCCTTGTGCCACATCTAAGCTGTACTTAGAAAATCATTATCACCGCTATAAGCAATGCTATCCGCACAAACATGCATATGCACAAAAGTATCATCTCTCATGTATTCAATTATGAAAGCATAATTATATTTTTATTACTTCAAAACTCACAAGAAAATTAAATTTTAGCATTAAATGACCCATAAGATGTTGATATACCGTTAAACAAACAAAACAAAAGAAACAAATTTAGAAATTAAGAATATCTAATAAAGGTGATAGGGACATTATTTTGATATTAATTTTCCAAGAAAGAATTTAATTCAGGATTTGCATTAAATAAATATAATGGATAGGAAGATGTTGAGAACCGTGTCCCGAAAGAAGAAAGCACATTTAAGAAGTTCGAATAAAATACAGTCGATTATTAGTAGTGTATAATGGTATTAAATTTACTAAGTGTACCATGATACTAAATAAAAGACGTTATCATCTATGGTAATAGTGAAAATAAACGGTTTCCTTATAAATAAACATTTGGCATTCATTGACCGGACAGTTAGTGCTACTGTCCGTTGAAATTTATTAAATCTTTTTCTTTAAACTACTTTTCACTCCTTGGTATTAACTTGACATTCCTTACTAACCGTTACTTTTCCGTAGCGTGGAATGTTAACGTATATGAAGATTTCTAATTAGGTGTTAAATAAATTCACTACCAATGGTACTAGAAAGAGTGATAACTGTTTTTTTTTGTTTTTTTACTAAGCACAATGTAATGAATACCAACAAATTTGGATCGAAGTTGGTTTCATGGAACAAATCATACCTCAAAATAAGAATTTTCTAAACACAAAATAAGAAATGTTACCTAATTAAGGTGTGACTTTATTTAACAGAAAAACAAAAATCATAAAAATCCAATGTTTCTTAACTAAATATAAGGTAAGGTATATGAATCCCTTTTGGTCATCGTTCATTTGTCGGTACAAATAAAACTGCAAAATTAAAAAAATACTTCCTTGCTAAGCATTAAGGAATGTCACCGACTTAGGATTGAAACTGATTTTCCAGAAAAAATAATTCCAAAAAATAGAGAAATATTTCTTTACTAAACCTAATGTATGGAATAGGAACAACATTCAGTGAAAGTTTATTTTTTTAGAACAAATATATTCCCAAAATCAAGGAAATATTTCTTTAATATGTAAATATTAAGGAATGCCATCTACCTACGAAAAGTTGCAAATGATTTTTCAAAAGAAATAAATAAAATAATTACTAAAGATGAAAGAATTCTTCTTTTCTCAAAGCATGATGAAGAATTTCACCAAATAGGAGTTAAACTTGATTCTTTTGAAGACTCAGTTTTCTAGAATTTTAATCTCAAACATTTTTCCAACTAAAAATCATTTATTTCTTTTAAAACTTAAGTCTTTCTTACCTCAATAAATAATACATTTTCAGACGTCTATATAAATTACCTGGCAGTAAACTAAATTTTATTGCTTAGTATATATCTGCCGTATTCATTTCAACATAATAAATTGCTTGTCACTTGTCAGATTAAAGTGCAAATTATGTTGTCAGGTTAAAGTGCAAACTATGTTGTCATATCAAGAAAAAGTAGTCATTTCTCATTTACGAAACAACTTCAATCTATCACTTTCGCACAAATATTCACTTGTACAAGAAATATAATTTTCCTACCTACTATGCTATCAGAGCGTACAGTACAAAGACCAGAAGTCCTGTATGTATATCCAGAGATTAGACAAAAACTCTTTTTTTTTCTAAAAGTCTTTGTCTTTACTCAGATATCTAGTAAAATACGATATACGGAACTTCTATAAAGTAAGATACACTGAACCTCTTGAAAAGTTAGAAAAATTTGATTTTCACGGAAAATATATTCAAATAATCCGTAATCTGTGCATTGAATAAACATCTTGGATGTAGATGGAAAACAAGTTAAATAAATAAATAAAAAAAAAAGATATTTTTTCTACAAAAATGTATTTACCGATTGGATTTATTGAAACAGGTATGATGACTCAAAGGAAAGTAGTAGAACTTTCAGGATTTATAATTGTTGGAGGTAATATACACTATTTTGATGACACTGTGTTGATTGCAGATTCAGTAACAAAAATGAAAGTGCTATTAGAAAATGTATTCGAGGAAAGCAAGAAGAAAGGGCTATTCATTAACCGTAAGAAGATAGATTGCATAGTGACGAGAAGTACGATACATTCAAAAGCAAATAGAGCGAAGGATGTTGTTTGATATAATGTGCAAGATGTAGAGAGATCAGAAAATGTTCTTAGAAACAATAAAGAGCGTATTGGGTTGCTATGTAATGTTTAATCTTCCTCATGATGGTGAATGTTGCATAATTTTCTCATCGATGAGGAAGATGACTGAAGGCACACATATGTGCTTCTACCGTCGAGTACTGAGAATATCATGAACAGGGCATTTGGCAAATGGGGAGGATTTAAGAAGTTGTTGTTAACAATCAGAAAGAAACGGCTAAAATTTGAAATAATGTGGAAATGAGGCTTAGACAATTTAATTCTCACAGAGAATACCCCAATGGCGATAGAATCAAAGGAAAGGGAGTAATCTATTCAGTAAAACTGAACAAAAAGCACAACAATAAAAACGGTTGAAAAAGTGATAAGAGTTAATTAGAGCAACAAAAACAGGATATAGTGGAGAACCATGATCGCCAACGTCCTGATTTGGCACAGAACACAGAAGAAGTATTATTTATATTATAAAATATAACGAGTTTTGTACACTAGGAAGAAGAAAAATATTATATAATAATGAGGAAAGAAAGTTTGGAGAATTTAACACTCGCTGGGTATACTGAGGGTAATAGAATCAAGAAAGACAGCAAGCAATCTTCTTGAGATATCTAACTAAAGACAAAGACGTTTCGAAAAAAACATAAGAGTTACTTAAAGTAACTTAAGCAGGAAATTAAGGAGAGCCATGACCACTTACGACTTTGAAAACATGGCATATAAGAAGGATCCCAGTTTTGTGTGTTTGGAAAAGGATGAGAATAACTTTCAGTGGTTCTCAAACGGTGCTGTATGCCTCACAGATGCAGCGGAAAATGATAGCAGGTGAGGCAGAAGAGGATAGCAGGTGAGGCGGAAAGATTGAAAGACAATCAAAGATTTGGAAACAGTTCCAAAAAATCTATATACCAAAAATAAATATGATTTCAAAATGTAAAATATTATTATGGATTACAAGTGACTGCATGAATGAATCCTAGTATAAATAATTATAAATAATTATTGACCGATTTTATTATCGTGATATAGTAATTAGGAACCGCGAATTGGAGGAGAGAATTATCAATGATGATGTTCTGATTTTGAATCCGTGGTTATCTCCCTTTAATTCTCCCTCGTTTTTATTTTTGAATAGATTTCTATCGCATAAAATTTGGTGTGACGCGAGCAAATTTTAATTCCGAAAACGCGGCACAGAGAAAAATATTTTGAGAACCACCGTCGAGCAACAAAAATCAGGAAGACTTTGAAAATAATGATTGTACACAACCTTAAAGGACATCAAGAAGAAGATGAAGAAGAAGATGAAGAAGAAGAAGATGAAGAAGAAAAAGAAGCTCCAGTTTCCTGTTATATATTGATGGTCAGTAGTATGTAAAGAAAAGAAAAACAAACGGTGTCGTGATAGTCTCCACGCTAACTTTAAATGACCTCATGTAGCGATTCATTTTTTTCATGCCAAAACACAATCCCCGATATCTGTAAGTTTCATACATAAGGACCGTGAAATTTAAGAACTTCCACACATTTTGAAAATGTCTCGAAAAACAAATCGCCCGAAACGTGTAAGATATTGATATTTTTCGCAGTTATGTATTTCCTTTTAAGCTTCTTTTAAAACTGGATATCATTTTGTTTTGATTTTGAATCATAAGTAAAAATATAGAACGAATTTTCAAAATTGTTTGATGTGTAAATTGGCACCATCCTTACGTCTTTACTCTCCGTCTTTTTACAATCTGATTACATCTCTGTCTCAAATCAAAGAAACGTTCTTTTCTTCACTCCCGTAAACCAAATATCACGTGTCCCTGGAAAGATACATTTTACTATCATTTTATTACTAGATCTACTATTTATTATTATTGCTGGTGATCTGCAGATCTCTCGATTTAAGACCTTCTCTTGAAAATCCTAAGAAAGGCACTGAATATCTTACTATTCATACTGATCATGTATTCATTATTTTATTAGATTATTATTACTTTCATTTGTTTTTAAGGTTTTCCTTTCTTTTCTTATAACTCTATGCTCAGTTCCAGGTGATGTGTTGATAGCATCGGGTAAAATAAAAGGTACCTTCTCACATTCCCATGGAGTTTCATCTTTTACATGTCAGATGTCACAATAGTTTTCAAAACATGTTCATTTGTTTTTTGTTTTTTTTTGTTTTGTTTTTTTTATAATAACTGAATAATTCTTTTAAATTCGTATTACGGTTTTACATACATAATAACTTTTAGCACGATGACTGGCCGATGACAATTAAGAAATCTGACTTAAATCTCCAAGTTTATCATAGCCAACTTCGGCATTTTCAAATGATTCGTTTAGGTCGTATTTTCAATAAATTTGTCCCATGAAAAATTTATTTGCCAGCACGATTTTTGCTTCATGTCTTAGACGATAGGTACCAGTTATTTGCGGTGAAAACAATGAAAAGAAATCATGTGTGTAAGCCTTGACGGCAAGACCACAAAAACGAAATAACTCATGGGTGGCGTTTTATTAAAAACTGCAGCCATGATGTAGTAAAATATTTAGTAAGTTTTCTGGGCCATTTTTAAAGTCTTCGCTCTGTCTAAAATTAGAATTTATATCCCGAACAGATTCTCATATCATGTCAATAACTACATCCAATCAATGAGAAAATAAAAAGATTAAAAAAAAAACAGTGCATATGTTATGTTCATCCAATCATTATGCTGAGCAAACACCAGTAAAAGCCCCAAGAGCCACTCAAGGTAGAGAGTTAAAGGGTAAAAGGCACAATTTATGGGGATATATATATATATATATATATATATATATATATATATATATATATACTAAAATTGGTATATTAAGGCAGGAAATGTTATCCAAAAATTAGGGTTAAAGACAACAAATAGGTCATATATATCGTATTATTTAATACATACACACACACACTGATATATATATATATATGTGTGTGTGTGTGACAGTACTGATTCTCTATATCACAGCTCCTCAATGCAACTTGACATCTGAATGTCTCAAGCCAGGACCGAAACCTGACCGATTTGGTGTCAGTCAGAGTTTCTACCACTAAGCCATCATCATTCGGCAGAGAGAAATAGCTAATTCTAGCGTATTGTTTTTACGAATGTAAACAAACGTCTATCAGTAGAGTGGCCCAATTCATTTTACTGAAGAGCTTTGCATTATATATATATATATATATATATATATATATATATATATATATATATATATATATATATATATATATATATATATATATATATATATATATATATCAAAGTGACTTATATTTTCACAGTTTTTCCTATGTGGAGACACGGTTTATGCGTGGGCTGTCACACGATCGTCAGGCGGTTGTCCAGAAGAGGAAACACAATTCAAAATGATTTCGAATTGAGTTTTTTTTTGTCCTTTTTAACTACACATAAACTCAATTATGAATAATTAATAATCACCTGACAATTGTGAGGCCGCTCATGTCCACATGCTACAAGTAGCAAAAAATAGTGAAATTATTTATATGGACTTTTCAATGCATATTGATCTGCATATATTTCGTTTTGCATTTTATATGGATTCTCTTTTTGAGGTGTCTTTATAATATTTGTTACATAAAGCGATATATATATATATATATATATATATATATATATATATATATATATATATATATATATATATGTAAGCAAATATAAATGGATATAAATCCGACAGAATGGAGAAAAAAAAAAAATATATATATATATATATATATATATATATATATATATATATATATATATATATTGAGGCAAGTTTCATTAGATAATTTAGACAAGTTTTGCCTGCTTATTTTCAATAGGATCCTTTTTGGTGGCGGTATTAAAAGAAGAGAGAAAATTATTGTGTTGATACAAATTGTATTATTTTGAGTATTTTCGACATTAACACAATCTCATCCTCAGGGTGTGTTTTTAAGACAAAGATGTAGTGTTCATTATTTCCAAAGACAAAATGCCTATGTCCATCTTAAAGTTATAATTTTATGTATGGAGCGAGGACCGCTAATTTTTGTGCAGTGTATGTTTACGCTCTAGAGGAGGTAACTAATTATAATGTGTGAAGAGTTCTTTTTGAAAAAGAAGAAAATAGTATGAGAAACTATTAATTTAGACCATGACATTTTAGTCTATATATTGTAAACATTTTAGGACATTTGTGCAGTTGTCATAATTAATTTTTTAAGGATTGGTTTCAATTTTTTAATATAGATGGTATCAAAGTTTTTTAGTTTAGGTTTATTATTTTCGTGAGAAAGTATAAATTTATTTTCGAGAAGAATTTATCAAAATTGTGAATGTGGACAAGCATGTTGTTGTAAATGTTTAGAGATATTAGACATGTCATTCAAACGAAAACTCAACCGCCGAGACACCGTGATCATAGTATGGCAAACATAAATATTATATTTTTCGGTTGACATTTATATCCAATGCTGGTTTTCTGCAACATGTAGGTTTTTGAGGAAGAGTCGTTACCAATGATTAAAGTGGATATACTGGATTTAGTGTAATATATAATTAATTTAAACTTGCGTCAATGTAGACATGCTGCCAAAATACGCACACGCTATATATATATATATATATATATATATATATATATATATATATATATATATATGCATAGACTGGTTGTAGTGTAAGTATTAGCAAGCGGATACATGTAAAGACAAATTTAAGGATGGAACAAACAAAATACACAAATCCATTCAGAATTAAATCGCTTTATTTTCCATTTTCTTCAGTAAACGTCGTTGGCAATAATCCTGTCGAGAAAAATATAAAATAAATACGTAGATTTTCAAGATTAAATAATACATCTTTTCTAAGAGGATTTACTGTGGGGAAACTCGTGTTTATTGGAATATCAATTATTTTTCAGACTCCCAATCGTTTTCATAATTTAACTTGAATAAATTAGTATACGCATGAAACCTGACTTTTTCCTAGACAAATGATGCTATGCGAGACTGAATCGAGTACACCAATTCTGAATGTGGACACATAAATGCCTGGCTTTTCTAATATACATTGTACTTATTTATGCTCAAGATGCGTATTATTCACACAGTAAAATCTACTTAAACTAGTTAATGGGTCTTTAATAGTTTCAGTTGTACAGAACTTGCTAGCGTCATATAAAGCTTAAGAGTCTCTCTCTCTCTCTCGCTATATATATATATATATATATATATATATATATATATATATATATATATATATATATATATATTTCGATTATAGGTGCAGTTCAATTTATAATTACATGAATCATTCATATAAAAACAAATATAGAGGTATTCTCGCCATTTAAATCATTAATCTCTATATTTAGTTTCTGTATGAATGATTCATGTAATTATATATATATATATATATATATATATATTCTTTCGCTTTCTCTGTTTTTCTCTTCGGGGCGTGGACGATCGTGTGTCTTCACTACTACCTGTATTTTGTTCCTCTCGGAACGTGTATTCACTTTATCTTATTTATTCCGCCATCTATTTACCCCAAACTTATCAAGTAGGTTTTCCCCGTTTCCTTCTGCTTGTCATCTGGATGACTGTATAATATATATTCACACTTTTTCATGAAATTTACAAGAAATCCTACCCGTTCTATTAGGTTGGTGCAAAAATAATGTCGTTTTCTCACATAGTAACATACGTAAGAAAACGACATTATTTTTGCACCAACCTAATATTACAAACTCGATAAATGTTTTAGTTGCACATTTAAGTTAAAACTGATAAATTTCAATTGACCAGTTAAATTAAGAAAATGTTTTACATTGTTAGGATCGTTCTTAGGAAATGGTAACAATCGACCTAATAAAAATTTAAAAATAAAACGAGTGAATGCCTCGAAGATGAGCGTCAGGTCCGACATATCTACATAAACTTGGAATGACTATGAAGAGAAAAAATGAAAAGATATTCCATAGATAAGGTTAAAGTTTTTTCGGCATAGATTTGAAATCTTCATATATGTGGTTATATAGTGAGGAATTGCTGGGGTGTCGAGATTTTGCTAGGAGCAAAATCGTACTTTACAATGCCTCAACAGTCTCTTTCTCACTCTCTCTCTCTCTCTCTCTATATATATATATATATATATATATATATATAAGTAATTCATCGATTCTGAAACTTCAACAGAATGGAGAAAGCACTGGACGGCCGTTTCGTCCTATATTTGGGACTCATCAGCAGTGCGCATCCACTACCAAGAATTGAAACCCTGACAGTTAGCGCTGTCATACCGAGGCCCGTTGGAACAGTTGGTATGATGTTTGCTTGACAATCTTCTTTCATGCACACTTCATTGAATACGACAGACAAGGTGCTTTTCTTTAGTTTTTTTATACAATTTCTCATGCGATCTAATAATTGTTTTCTTTTCGGATGATAAATTATATAAAAACAGTCCCAATGTTCTTTTTATCCGAGCGCTTTCGGCTATATATTTAGCCATTTTCAAGGATTTAGTATTGTAACTGTTAAATAAGAAATAGTTTGTTGTATGTATGTTTTATAAAATGTTTTCATTTTTCAAAACACAGTCAAGATATTGTGTCTATGTTCAAAGTTAATATTATTAAGTGTTGTTTTTTTTTTTGTTTTTATTAATAAGGCTTCCATTATTTTTAGCCTTTTTTGCATTTAGATGATGCTATTATATTTGTGTTGTCAACAAATATGTTACGAATAGTTGACAAAACTAATATAACAGCATTATAATATTGTTCAGGTGGTGTGTTGGCTGTTTTCGTGTTGTGCTTTTTTTTTTTCTATAACCTGTGGAGAGAGCCTAATGCGGGCAATTGTTTGTGTATGAGTTCAATAAATATTTTCCTACGTTTGTTTTTGCGTTTTTTGTTGTACAGTGGGGAATTCTTCGGGCCAGAGAAGTCAAGGTACGTCAAATATACCGACAGTTTCTCCTAGAGGACACAGGTTCGAATCCTGCAGGAGAGCAAATGTTTTTCTAACGAGATTTCTCGTATATTCAGACCAGCAGATGGAAATAAATAAATATACTGTTTAATAAATACATAAAAACATAACATCTAGTGGAATATGAGTATCCATTAAAAATAACGTTTAAGTAATAAATTAATTGTCATATAAAATTCAACATAAATCACATTACTAGAACATTTCGCTATTAGAGAGGCCCTGTATATCAAACATCTCTCTCCTACTATCAACCTCAACTTCTTTAAAAGTGGAAATGGAGTGTTAATTTTTTTTAATAGAAAGATGCTCACGCCAATTAAAACCGTGCTCAACATTTGAAGGCTCGGAATAAACGCTTTTATTGTAACCAATATGAAAATAAAAACAACTTAAATTGTCAAAACATGAGGAAAACCTAACAACACCAAAAAACATTCTCCTTGAAAATGGCTAAAGAACTGGTCGAAAATACGTGGGACAATGAAAATTATGGAAAATTGCTGGATGGCATTACAAAACTGAAAAACGTAAGGATGCTGGAAAAACTAAATAAAAAAATAATTAAATCTTCCTTGTCTACTTTATGATATATATATATATATATATATATATATATATATATATATATATATATATACATATATATATATATATATATATATATATATATATATATATATATATATATATATGAGGTACGGTGAAATAGTGGATAGCGGCTCGGATTGAGGAATTGGAGTGCCAAGTTCGAATTCCAGTCGAATCTATTACATTCACTTACGTGTTAATACCCTTGGGAAAGGTATGAATCCGCTTCTTCTCCCTCCAGCTGTCGGTAGATAGCAGGACAAACGAGGAGAAGGACAACTCTGAATTCAAAACCTGAGAAGAGTTTTTTGGGGACCTTGTGGCTCTATTCAACTGAGCTGCTCGAACCTCATACGTCGAATACGACGGGAGAGTTCACTATATATATATATATATATATATATATATATATATATATATATATATATATATATATTTAGTTTATGCAAAACTAGGTAATCCGCATGGGTAGACCCAAGGATGATGATATCCAGAGAGCTCAATGTAAAATTCAGAGCAGATATGTTTGAATAAAAACAGACTACTTTAAGGTGCCATGTAATAAGTTATTTCATGCCACCCCTTTAACAGGGCTCTGGATCATCAGACTTTACTTCCAAAGGTTGAAATGAAAAATGAAAAGAAATTCACATATATATATATGTGTGTGTGTGGGGGGGGTATGAAATGGACAAAGTCCGACAATTATTTTTATGTTTATCAATAAAAAGAACGCATAACATAAAAAAAATTGTCTTAAAATTATTCTCGGACTTTGTCCATTTCATAATTTGTGACGTCATTTGTTTACATTTGGATACGCATCGAGCAGATATGAATGTACGTGAGAAAATCATGCAGAATTGTAGTTTAAAAACAGTAAAATCGACCTGGCCAACAGAAACGCTCCTCTGTGGCTCAATCGGTACAAGCACGATGATGGTTCCGTATAGGATACAAGTTCGATTCCTGTCGGAGGACGGATATTGTTTATGAAGATTTCGCGGACATTCAGGCCGGTAAATGCTGTTTATTATAAGCAGAGCATTTACATAAATATTTGTATCTATAAAAAGAACGTATAAACATACAAACTGTCTTAATATATATATAGAGTGGGGAAAATAAATATTCGTATACTAGAAAAATTGTATTTTTATAAACGTAAAAGCCTTAAATAAAACAAATCTCGGTACATTTTATGTATAAAGACACATACTATTAAAAAAATAATAATGATTAATTCTTATTCTAACAGAAATTAATGCATTATTTAAAATTCTAACTGGTGAAAAAAGTATTCGTACAAATCAATTATTTGAATAAAATAACCAATTAATTATGAAAAAAGTATATTCTAGAATGTTCCAGTAATGTTATCAATGATTATAGTTAACGCTATTAGCCATTATCAGTGGCATTCTGCAATTTCTAGTCTTTCGAGAGGGTTCTAATAATGCGATCCAATTCATCAGACCTACAAATTCAAAAAGAACATAGAAAAAACAACTCAGGAAATAAAAATAGAATTTAGAGAGAGTGTAAGTATGAGAGTGTGGGACCAATGTTAGAGTTAAAGAGAGGGGTAACAGACGAGAGAAGGTGGGAGATTAAAATTTAACAGACAGGAGTTTTAGAGAGGTGAGTTGAAGACGGTTTACGTGAGAGAAATATGAATGTTATCGGATATCTAATACATTAAAGATTTAATCGGAAAGGATGCATTTTCTGGTGACATACACACACAATAGACGATCTAATCTTAAAGATCAGAAGAAGAGGGAGGGAGAGGAAAAGAAAAAGGGGTGGGGGAGAAATGGGGCGCTGGAAACTAAAACTGAAGGGCATTTACTGAAAGGGCCGCTGTGTAATTAAGAAAATTTGACAAATTTAATATCGGCTACAGGTTACAAATCAAATATAAACATATAAAAAATAAATATAACGATTATCTAATCTAGCAAGAACCTATATTTCTATGTTCAAAAACACATGCGTATACACACATACACAATAACATATCCACGTACATACATACATATAGGCGTGTACCCACATACACACACATATATATATACCCATGTACACACATACACATATATCCATATATATATCCATACATATATATATATATATATATATATTCTCATATACATATACATACATACACATACACATACGTACACACATACACATACATGTAAACATATACATACATATACACATACATCCATACACATCCACTCATACATATATATACACATTTACACACATATATACATACGGACATACACATACGTGTACATAAACATATACACATAAACCCTTACATCTCCATACAATTACATACACCCATCTAAACAAATAATGTATCCCTATGTCTATCCGTCTACTATACATACATACATATATACATACATATACACCAATATACAGATATATATTAGTACATACAGATCAAAACATACACACGCATATAAACACACCTACATATACATCTACCTACATATACATACATCCATATACGCATACATAAGTATACATATACGTATATACGCATACATATACATATACATCCATACATACACATACATATACCTATATACACACCTACATATATACATATATACACACATACACACACAGGTACGCACATATACATATACATATAGATCAAAATGTAAAATCTAAAAAAGTAAAATTAAAAAAAAAATTGGTCTAAATATATATATATATATATATATATATATATATATATAAAATATTAAATATTAAAATACATAGCGCATCACATAAACATACACAATGATATATATAGAGATAAACATAATAAACATAATAGTCATTCCATTAACATGTCATGCCCGGTGTTATTGAACCAAGATGGAACTGACATAAGTGATATGTTACAAAACGGTGTTTATGTTTTGAATCGTTTCTTATGTCTACATTTAGAAAATATCTCATTATGAAGATTCAGCAATTCATCTTAATTCTTATCTTTGATAATAAATTTTTTCCGCCATGCACAGATCACACCGATCGCGGAAGTTATTAGGTGTTCTAGCTCTTGATAAGTATCGCCATTTCAAAAGTCCCTTATCCACCAGATCCCAGTAGTGTTTGAATAAGGAAGTTTGATTTCTGAGGCATCTATATCTAAATGAGCGTTTATGGTTGTATAGACGCTGCTTCCAATCACCGGCGGATATACCTATATATATATATTTTTTTCTGGTTTATATTTTCCTCGGGAAAGATTGTTGCCTCGTATACTACATTTTCAAATTTTACATTGAGTTCTACCTGGATTCTATCCTCTTGGAATTTTTATTCAAAAAATATATATGTATGTGTATGCATCTATGTATATATATTTATATATTTTGCATATGTATGTGTATATTTACCACTAATATTATATATATATATATATATATATATATATATATATATAGAGAGAGAGAGAGAGAGAGAGAGAGAGAGAATAAGGATTCAAATAGGGATACTGGGATACTCTTGAGAATATGTTACCTCACAGTTCCGGAGACCGACGCACGCATGCATCTGGATAGGCTAAACCACGGCAGCCGAGGAGAAAGTTGATGATGCTGTAAACAGTTCCATTTGGCAGAGAAGATTCGTCTTTTTGACAGAAACTGCAACGAGATTTAATTTCAGTTAGTCTTGCCGGAGTTAGATTCTCCTTAATTCCCAAATTGTCACTAGGGGTCATTCTCCCTAAATACTGGAAGACTTCCCCCCTCGTCCTCTTTTTCATTTCTTCATTTCTACGACTACAATGTAAGCTCTCTTAGAAGATCCACGTCTTCCCATTTGTGGGTAACGGCATGAACATTATACACACATACACGTACGTACGAACATTCACCAAAGAACAAACACAAATATTCACACACACATACATATGTTATTGTCTATGTCCATTGTAAAATTGTTTTGTTTAATACATATATTTGTTTATATATATATATATATATATATATATATATACTAGCAGTAGAGTCCGGCGTTGTCCGGGGATGTAACAGTAAGTGATAGTATCAACCATCATAAAGATTGAAAAATAAAATTGACATAGATTATTGTTTAAGGTTGACGAACACGCATGTCCTAATTAGTTTTTTTTTTTTTTTTTTTTTACGAATTGGTCAAACCCAAACTCAAACAAAAACATTGTTTTCAATCGTTATGAGTCTACCGATTGAATAGAATGTAAATGGAATTTTTAAAGCATTCTGAATGTAAAAATAAAGAAAAAAGTGTGCAAGTCAGAAACACTTCCTGCCAAAAAAAGTGAAGTTTTGTTAAAATCGGTTGAAAAATGTAGGAAATCCGATCCCATATATAAACGAACACACACACACACACACACACACACACACACACACAAACAACCTGGGTTTTATAATAAGTATAACTCGATATGAGTTGCTCCCCTTTCCTTCTCGCGATGCCCCTTAATCGTGCTTTAAATTGATTTCGTGCAAAAACAATTGTGTTTTTTCCAATTTTTGGCACTGTCAGAACCACCGCAAGGTAATTTTACGTAGTCCTGTGAAGTTTTCTTGAAATCGGTTGAAAAAATTTAGGAAATCCGATCTAATATATAAATGTACAGACACACACACACACACACACACACACACAACCTGGGTTTTGTAATAAGTATGATATCGGTCTTGTTTGTCTTCTTTATCTTCAGTTGGACTTAATTCAAGTCCGGCCATTTCTTTGTAATTGGACCTTTTAATATTCTACCAGGAGTTACACACGTGTTTCTAATACAAAAAAAAAAAAAAACTCACATTAACACACATGGTTCTCAACAGTCTATATAACTGATGGAATTTCGTTAGGAACGGCCCAACATGCAAATTACACTTTGTAGATACCATAAGCAAGCAATCCTATAATTGAATATATTGTTTGCTTGTTTTATATTATTTTCCCCTGTTCCTTACTTTTCTTTGCTTTGTTATTGCTCATTGCAAACCTTGTCAATTATGTTTGTTGAATAGTTCCGTTACTTATTTTACTTCTGACCATGGCCACCCACTCCACAATATCTGCAAAACACTTTTTTCTATATAAATAATAAAAAGCAAATAGAGAAATAAACAATAAATCTAAATATCTTTTTTTTTAAATGAAGTAAATAATTATCAGATCAAGGTACCACAGCTGCAAACTTAAACAATAGTAAAATGTAATAATAATAATAATCAACAACAAATAATTAACTCTTCAAATAAATAATGGGTAAAAAGTTAACAGATAACACTATAAAATAGCGACACATAACTGTATTCGAATCTAAAATTATTTCTACTCAATGACCTATAGAATAATTTGAAATAACCGTTAGGAGAATATAATAGACATTGATAACCATAATGCGGCATTTACAAGCATACATAAATAGTGGAATTAAAAGACAACAAACATGGCCTAAAGATTGCTTTCACGCATGAAAAACGTTGTCGCCGCTTGGTATTTTCCTCAGTACCTTCTTTTATATTTACATATCACTTATTTTTTTACCCACAAATATAGCATAACTTAAAACCATATTTTTATCATATAATTATATATATATATATATATATATATATATATATATATATATATATATATATATATATACATATATATATATATATATATATATATATATATATATATCATATATGAATGTGTGTATGTGTACGCGCGTGCGCACACACACGTTTTGTATAGACTCGCTCTATTCATCGAGGGTATCTACTTTTGTTTTTTACTGTACGTTCTTGTGTCGGAACTCCTGCTTTGCCAAGTTAAAGTTTAATCCAACCTACGCAGCATCACGTTACCGCCTTGACCAGGCATACTAACTAATGCGTGAGCCGGCTTATAACAATCAGACAAATGATAGGTTATGAGAGAGTAGCAGGAGCCAAGATCAACTGTGATAAGTTCTGTTGCTTTGCAGTTGGGGGATGTGGGAGATACTGTCCCCAGGCCATTCTGTTTGACGTACGGGTCCTGCAAGATATTCAGCGCCCGCCAGATGCTTTTTACATCCAGCTTTGGTCGGACGATCGGAAGAAGGCCGAGGTCACAGTTAGCTGTGCTCTTGGAGGAATCTTGCTTTAAATCAGAGGCATAAATTTTTGCATAGCACAACTACCCCATCCACGTTTACCGGCTCTAAATGCTTCCGTTCACCTGTACCAAACTACAGTTTAATTCGTGCTTTGTATTAGCCTTTATATTTGTGAAGATTTTAGCCCATGGTCCCACAAATACTGTACTTATAGAACTGGCTAGGACTTCAGAGAAAATAAGTATTAGGTTGGTGCAAAAATAATGTCGTTTTCTCACATAGTAACATATGTGAGAAAACGACATTATTTTTGCACCAACCTAATATTATGGTGTCAGCCGTAAGACTGTAAAAGATGTTTTGGTAAAAACGAAGGTAATTTGAGCGGATGTCTCAGAGTTTATGTCTAAGTTAATAAATTAATAATAGGACAATGAAAACCATTCTTTCCTTTCTTTATTTTTGCCCTCGTGGCATATTTGTACATTATGAATTATCCACGTAACGATTGTGCGTCGAATGTGTATGAAACCTATAGTTGTGGCTGACCGTTGTATAACAACCTTTTTTTTTAAATAATATATATAAATGCTAGCTCCTAATTCTAGCAAAGTCTTCAATATAAGACTAGAATGGTATTTATTATTAAAATATAAGTAGAAACGTTCAATACTTATTGAATACCAACACGGTATTTCGATATTACATCGTAAACTTCGGCAAAAGAAATTACATTGAGCACAGAATATAAATTTTTTAGTATGGGTTAAATATAACGAGTTTATTTAATGTTATTTTTTATGATTAAGTATAAGTAGTTATTAAGGAGATATTTTTCAGTTGATATACGCTGATTTTGTCGATCAGGAATTTAATTTTGCTTGTATTTTTAGCGTAAAAATACGATTATCTGTTGTAAAAAGTTCACTTAATTATCTACTGGAACTATTTGCGCCATTTCGGGCAAACTTTTTCAACCTACGCGAAGTGGAAAAACTATATTGAATCCATTGCTAAGTCATTTGATAAGAAGGTTGATTTACTGTATCAGGCGAGACAATTTTTCTCCCCAGAATCTATACTAGATATCTACAAGTCTACGGGCACCTTGACGTGGTGTAATGGTTAGAAATCTTGTTTTGCTAGATCAATTACGACTGAGTAGTGAGTTCGATCCCCCGTGGTTACCACCTCCTTTCGGCCTTGTGCCACATCTAAGCTACGCTTGGAAAATCATTATCTACAAGTCTACCATTCGCCAATGCTTAGACTATTGATGCCCTGTGCTACTGCTATTCATCCAGAACTCCTTGATAAAATCCAAAGAATGTGCAATATTATCGGTCCTGATCTGGCGGCTCGGCTTCAGTCACTTTCATACCGCCATAAGGTTAACTCCCTGTGCCTTTTCTATAAATAATTTCCTGGAAATTGTTCCGATGACCTCTTCGCTATGGTGCCTAAATTTAAGCGCAAGATCTCATCAATTTACCGCTGATTTGGCTAGACGTAATCCTAAGTTCTACGCTGTTTCTTTTCTCACATTTATCACATTAGCAACATTTCTAATTCTTCCACACCCAGTAATTATTAGTTCCTTTACTGGCTTGATTGGGGTGAGCACAATAAAAAAAAATATATAGTAATTTTAAATTCATAAGTTAAAAAGCAATATCAGTATTTGAATTCTAGTTTGTTGTGTTGAACACGTGAAGTTGTAAATATAGAATTTCAGTTTGAAAGTTAGAATAGAAATATGAGTTTATAAAATAGATTTGCAGTGATCAGTGTAATCATTACTGTCGAATCTCCGGATGAGTGATTCAAATATTATCAAACACAGTGTTAACATTCCATAAGTATTCGTAATACATACATACATACATACATACATACATACATACATACATACAAATATATATATATATATATATATATATATATATATATATATATATATATAATGATATATAATTTTGTATAATTTTATATATCAACAGACAGTATTTAGAAAAATATGACAAACTGGAAAGTTTTTTTGTTTTTTTTATGACGAGTTTAATTTTTTTTTAGCATTTATACGAACATTTCGCATTTTGTATATTTTAAATCGGAATCATAACGCGTCTATAGTGTATTTATAATGTTTTTTTTTCTCGATCTTTGCCATATATCGTTTGTATATCATTTTTGTTTTATTAGTTTGTCATCGGTTTTAAAGCGATATATATATATAAATATAATATGAAGCTTCGTTAATACTTGATATACTCCAAGATCATTTCGTCGTCTATTATATTTAACGACTTCAAATTTGTATATAGTTTAAATCAATGTGAAGGAATATTAGAGTGCTTATTGTACTTTTATTTTATTTCATTTTGAACTTCATTTTTTTATGTACGGGAAATTATATATATATATATATATATATATATATATATATATATATATATACGCCATGTTTATGGACAATTATTATCTTAATTTTGTGAATACATCCAATAAAAGTTAACATGCAATAAGGTTAAGAAACAGGCTAAACGATAAAATGTGATAATCGGGTTGAGTTCAAGTATCCCCGCCAAAAAGAAAAAAGAAGTACAAATAAAATAAAAACGGCAAATACTTAAACCATACAATACTTAAGGAAAAGCGTAAGATTTAGGAGCATTAAGATGACCTCCTCGGTTAACCATCGAAACTGCAATCCACCGAAATAAGAAAAGAAGCCAGTCCCCACCGCGGGCAATTTAAAAGATATTTCGCGCATCGGATTGGTTGTTACAAACATCCAATCGGATGCGCGGAATATGTGGTCTTTCTTCCTCTTATTCTTTAAAAAGGCCTGAGTGGCTGTTAGCGTTTAGTTGGAAGGGGGAATCAGAGGATGATCTCCCCTGATTGGGTCGATTTGGTGAGGGGGAGTATGATGTTGAAATACCCGAAACTCCCTGATGAACCAAATCAAAACATCACTGACAACCCCCCTTGGGCGCGCACTTAAAAGCGTATTTTCGAATTAATTATCTATTAGGATTTCATTGGAATGGGCTTTGATGACTTTTACATATCAACACATGCGCACGAAGCGATTATACTGTCACAAGAGTGGGATAAATCAGGAATATAATTGGTGGAGAGATAAAGATCGAAAAAAAATTCATTCAAAAAAGATTATAAATAAAATCTTAATCTCTTCAAGTCAAGGATAAATCGAAATCTATCCTCGTTATCCTTATAATGTTCTCTTGATATCACTCACTCTTTCATTCATATCACACACATCATTCATCAATATCATTTTAAAAGTATACTCCTCTACACTGAGTGGCTCTCGAGCCATATGTTGATGTGAAATTGTGTATTTTATAGAATGTATCATACAAAGTTAAACTTAATAATGATCAAGTAATATTAATGTTTTCATCGCAAATATCCACACAATTATTGCTACAGTCATTGGATGGTTATACAATTTTGAATTTGCTACCAAACCCTCAAAGAGTAGAAAAATAATTATGGGAGGAGTGACAACGCATGGGAGTTTGGATCTAGACTGAAGTGTATTCTTTATTTACGGGTTGCTCAGTTTATTATAGCCGTAGATTGACGGTCAGAGAAACTGAAAAGAAACTAGCTGATGAAAAGAAACGGAAATTCAAATGAAAACGAGGCTACTCAAAAATTAATAATGGCTGACAATATTAAATATAATAATAAAACTCAATAAAATTTAATAATAAAATTTGATATAATATTACGAGTGATGTTCGTAGACTGGTGACCTCTACAACTGCGATAAAAAGCAAGTGCAAATAAACTGAAAAAAAATATACTACCTCCAAAACTTATAATAGTTAACGATACTTCATGTAATAAAGAGTTATGGAAATTGTACGATTTTTACTTAGATATTTACTTCAGGCAGTAATCCGATCCGCTTGGAAGAGGTAAAATCCTAGTACAGTATGATTTTTCAATCATCAAGCAAGCCATACAGCGGGTGAAACACGGATAAGAAGCCGATGTTGTCATAAACATGGACAGGACCAAGGCGAAGATGAAGAAATGACGAAACATCTTTTTTGGATAAATACCTGTTTGAAAAGACAAAACAAAGATATGATCGTTTTAAATGTACATGAAATTTCCCATAAAAGAAAATACATCTTTTTTCCTTAAAATGCAAATATACTAGCTTCAAATTTAAAAAAAAAGGAACAGAAAAAAGAAATCATATCAGATTTAATCACGAAATTTGTACTGGAATTGGACGAAAAATTCTTGCAAATATATGTCAACTGATAACTGTGATTCTTGAGAAATACGTGTTATAATCGAATGTCTCAACTTTTCAGTAATTTCCAAAGTAAGTATCGAAACAGAAAGCAATGAATCGTACCAGTAGGTTGTGATAAAGAAAACGATTATCTCCCCTTTTTATATCGAATTTACGTCTTAGATGGCGTTGTAAGCAATTTAAACGAGCTCGAAAATCGATCATTATCATTGGCAGCAAATCAAGGATAATTAACGATAGACGTTAATCGAGGGATTTTTTAATTCCTTTCATCTAATCTAACACTGAACATGACAATCGGAAACGCCAACAAATATCTGCAAGTTTGAAAATATTTCAATTCATAGACGCTGTCAGCTCAGTTGCTAATTGTCACGTTTGTATGTGACAGATAACAGAAATTATTTAAAATGAAAATGCTAAAATTATTCAGTCAGTTGTAAAGTCTGCTATCACAGTGGTCGATACTCAAGTAAGTAGACACACAATGGGAATATGGATAACATCATGGTTTCTTAACGATTTGGAAGGCTACACGATATTCGTTTGGGGAACTGCATATTGTCTTCATGTTTTCCATATTTAAATCAGATTCTAAAACAGAATCCCTTTCAATAACTCATATTAGGCATCAGTTTCTTGCAGTAGCTCACACCAGATATGATTTTATTTTTAATATTCATTAAAATAAAAAGGTAACACAAACCGATTCGCACGACTTCAATTTCGGTGCGTTGCATATTGCATTGTCTTCAACATACTCAGGCTAACAACATTCATTGTCTTTTCCAACATTATCAGATTAACATGCATTGTCTTTTCCAACATTCCCAGATTAACAACGTGCATTGTCTTCTCCAACATTTCCAGGCTGGGACCTTTCGACCTCTTCACGTATAATGCATTTATAATCCCATAATCTTAATTCGATTGGCTTCTCTTGATCGTCAAAGCAATCTTAAACATCAATGATAATAGCGAGACCAATCAATGAATTAGCTTAACCATCTTACCGAACACAATACTTGAGATCTTTCCAGGATCAAAGCTACAATGTTATGGAAGAAATTGTCTCTCGCTTTTATAGAGAAAGAGGCAATGATGATAATCGAAAATACGTACAGGTACCAGATGTTACTGGCAAAGCTTCATGCAGCATGTGTAAGGATTCTGAACATTATCACCTTGCTAAAAAATAGCAAATTGTTCCATTGGTTTGTCGTTAAGAAAACTATAACTTTCTTGTTATGCAGCGACGCATGCGTGACAGATGTCAAAAACAATAACTTATTCGTTCCAAGTAGACGTTAACTTATCTACACAGTGCAAAATAAAATAAATATTTCCCAAACTAAAAAGCATAGGAAGTGGTGGAGTACCACGATCGCCCACGTCGTGAAGGAGGAACGCAGGATGTAGGAAACGATTCTTAATTAGGTACGAGCTATATTAACGGCAAAAATATTTAGTATATACACACGCGCGCGCACACACGCACACACACACACATCTATCTCTCTGTGTCTCTTTTTTTTCTCTGTGTCTCTTTCTCTCTTTCTATCTCTCTCTTTCTCTCTCTCTGTTTCTTTCTCTGTTTCTCTCTCTCTCTGTCTCTTTCTCTCTTTCTATCTCTCTCTATATATGAATTATAAAACTCATCCGATCTAGACACGTATATAGATGTCATTCAGGGCGTCCAAGCTGTTCAGAAATAACATCTAAAGTATCATTATACAAATATTATCTCAGATCAACAATTAAAAGGGTTTCAAGAGAAAGAATCTTAAAGTAAACCATTCTTAAATTTAATAACTTAACTTGAAACTCATCTGTCGTACAAAAATTGGATTTTCAAAAGATTTTTAAATTTATTGTTTGCATTTTTTGCTATACAATGGAGTTTCGATGGGCCATTGAGTGACCATTGACTATGAGAATGTTTCTAAAATCTTCAAAAATGTTATATATATTTATATAATTATGTTTTTTCTTTTCATACGTATTAGCTTGAGGCTATTATCGCTCAAATAAAACGAAAATTTTAATAAAAAGGGATATTTAAATTATTTTAGATGCGTTTTTAAGTCTTTTTTAGCTGAAATTCTAGTGCTACGTAGATCTTTACATTACGAAACTCAAATTAAACAATTTCATCTACTTGAAGATCAATTGGCAAAAAATAATTCCTAAATATTAAAAAAAATTAATTGCTAAACTTAAGGTAACGAATATCAGCTACTTTGGATCAAAGGTCATTGCAATTCAAAATACGAAAATATATTTCTTTACTAAGCACAAGTTAAGATTTGTCATCCACTTGGAGTTGAGGTTCATTTAACGGAAAAAATGCAATTCATAAAAAACTAAAATATTTCTTTACTAAACACAAGTTAAAGAATGCCACCAACTTAAGATCGAAATTAATTTGTCAGAAAAATAATTTCTAATATTAAAGAAACATTTTTTTACTACATGATAAGGAATATCACCAACTTCGAGTTAAACTTGATTCCTCTGAAGATTCATTTTTGTCAGGATTCTGATCTCAAATATTTTCCAAATAAAAATGATTTATTTCTATCAAAACTTTAACATATATTTCCAAGTCCTTCTTACCTGAATAAATCAGACATTTTCAACTGCCGACTCAAAATGTGTGATAGTAAACTAAATTTTCTTTCTTATAGTATATTTACGCCATATAGCTGCCGTGTCCAGTTCAGAATCATAACTTGCATGTCATTTGTCATCTTCAAGCGAAAATCCTTTTGTCATAAACAAGATGGTTATTTCACATTTTAGAAACAACTTTCACAATTGCAGTCGATGCTGGAATATAATCAATCAACTCCTCGTTTTTTCTGTCTTTTAGAAAGGATAACCACCATTGGCGTAATGGTTATCGGTAAAAGAAATGGTATCAGTGAACTGAGTTCGTTCAGGTCTCGTCTGTGACGTTCACTTGCCCACAAAGTTTTCTTGGGAAAGGCATGGCACCATCTCTACCCTACCGCCAGTAATGAGTTAGATAAGAGAGTTGATTGGATTGTCTGGCCTTGAATGTCAGACAATCTAGAATTTAGAACCACCTCTTCCCACTATCAGATATGGACAAAATAACAGGGTAGAAGGGGTTATCTAGCCTTGGATCGCAACCAAGAAAAACTCTGAATTACAAGCGGTTGAGAAGCAAATGGGAAAACCACTACACTCTCTTTCCCGAGATATCATCGCAACTGAGCTAGGTTTATGCTCGAGAGCCACTCAACTTAGAGGGTTAATTTTAAAATGGTTATGCTGATTAAGACGTGCAATAAGAATGAAAGAACTGGTGGTAAGAAGTAAAGAATATGCGGATAAGGAGAACGAATAACTATTGAAATTTGACAAGAAAAGGTTGAGATGTCCAGGGAAACATCCACTCGGGATTCTGTTCCATATAATATCATTTCTTTGGAAAATCTAAGTAGAACCTTTCTCTATTGATTTGAAGTGCGGAGGAAATTATGGTGTTTCGACTCCGTGGAAGTAGTGTTGAGTACGCTAGATGTAAAATTTCTGAATTTGAACATTTGCCATGGAAATAGCGATAGAGTAGCGATAAGCCTGCACCTATGAGAAAGAGGCTGGGTATTATCGCAGAAGACTGTGTAAACGATTATGAACGGTATCAATGCTGGAAATGAGACATCGAGTAGCTACAGTCAT
This sequence comes from Acanthosepion lycidas, assembly GCA_963932145.1. Lineage (NCBI taxonomy): Eukaryota > Metazoa > Mollusca > Cephalopoda > Sepiida > Sepiidae > Acanthosepion > Acanthosepion lycidas. The sequence continues at coordinate 17,583,120 of OZ010577.1, forward strand.
GATATGACTATCATACTCCATTTGTCGTCCCATCTGATATTTTAAAAGCTAAATCTTGGCTGAAGGTGGCGAGTACTTTCTGGAGCGATATAGCAAGCAGACCAGTCTTTCATCTTCTTTCGTAATGGATCGTGTATATAAGTTCTACCAGTCCTGCTGAGAGCCAAGAGACGTCAAAAGCATAGGATCCCTTTGAGACTGCAATCTTTCATATTTCCTGGAGAAAAGGCAGGTTTTAGTAATGAGGTTACCACATATCAATAAAGCCCCAATTAATGTCAGGATTCAATAATGAGGGTGTTATATATATATATATATATATATATATATATATATATATATATATATATATATATATATATATATGAACTTGATAAGAAAGTACCGTGTGTCTGGATGCAGAATAAGATATTATGTGGACACTTCTCCAGAGAGATAAACGTACGTCATTTTTCTTTCGAACTATAAATTCGAAGGACTATCAGTGGAGTCCAAAAGAGTCATAAAACTCAGTGTTGCTCAACTGGGATACATATAGAAATTCTTTAATATTAAAGAACAAATGAAGAAGGTCTCCAAGTTAAAAATTGCAGAACAAGGTGTGATGCCTACATTGGAGAAATTAATTTAAATAAATGAAATGATCCTATATAGGAATTCGACTTGTCGTCTGTGGTGCCAATAGATGTCGTCCAAAGCATAGGAGCCATTTGAGACTGCAATCGTTCCTAGTTCCTGGAGAAAAACAGGCTTTAGTAATGAGGCTGCCACGTAAAAATAATGTGCCAAATAATGTCAGGGTTCAATAATAAGGTTCAACACACACACACACACACACACACACACACATATATATATATATATATATATATATATATATATATATATATATATATATATATATATATATATATATATATATATATATATGAACTTGATAACAAAGTACAGTGTGTTTGAATGCAGGATAGGATATTATGTGGACTCGGTTCCAGAGAGCTAAATGTACGCCATTTTTCTTTTCCTATATTTGAATGATAAAGACGATCATGGCTCTCCACTTCTCCCTATGCCTTGTAGCTCTCAGTTTTGTTTTTATTGTGTTTCCATTATACATGCCCTTATTAAAAAAACAAAAAAACAAACAAATACACGCGTTTAACAATTTAGAAAATGCGGAGACAGAGGCACGTATTTTTATATTGCTTTGCATAACTTTTTTATATATATATATATATATATATATATATATATATATATATATATATAATATAGATAGATAGATAGATAGATAGATAGATAGATAGATACATAGATAGATAGATAGATAGATAGATAGATAGATAGATACCATTTTCTGTACCCATATAGATAGGTAAGATAGATAAGATAGATAGATAGATAGATAGATAGATAGATAGATATAAATATATATATATATATATATGAATTTGTAGACAGAAGAGTGTAATTGTAGTGGGTACATCTGAAGCTAAAGTTAATTGTGCAGGAAACAAAATACGCAAATATATTCAGAATTAAATCGCTTTATTTTCCATTCTTAAATTGTCAGTGAACATCGTTGGCAATCATCCTGTCGGGAAAAATAGAAAATAAATACAGAGATTAGCAAAATCAAACTATACATCATTCTCTAAGCGGATTTATTGTGGTTAATATGGAATATCTAGTAAATTTCAAGCCCTCAATCGTTTTTATATTTTAACTTCAAGAAATTAACATGAAAATAAAAAAAAACAGATTGTTGCCAAGACAAATGGTTCTCCAAAACGAGTACACCGATTCCAAATTTGCACTGACAGTTGTCGGGCTTTTGCGATATACATGTAGAAAATTTATTACTTAAGATGTATATTCGTATAATAAAATCTACTTAAGCAAGTGAAATGGGATTTTATTTTAATTTTACAGAACTTACGAGCGCCGTAAAAACACCCTAAAATTATCTCTCTCTGTCTGTCTGTCTCTCTCTCTGTCTCTCTCTCTCACTTACTTACTCTTTAGAACGTGGGCAACCACGGCTCTCCGTTACTACTATTTTTTCCTCTAGGACCTTGTATAGCATTTATATTATTCATTCTGTCATATATTTGTTCCAAAAACATCAGGTAGGTTATTGGCTGTATCCTCTGAGTATCATGTGGATGGCTGTGTAATATATACTCACCTTTCATGAAAAGTACATATGATCCGAACGCTTCTCTTACAAAATCAGATTGTGTGTCTGAAATTAATGCATGATCACTGAAAGCTTGTAGCCCTTATATATATATATATATATATATATATATATATATATATGTACACACATACACACACACACACATATATAATGGGTAGAGAGAGGGAGAAGGAGAGTTATTGATATTGTGGGTATAAAAATCAATACTGTGTAATATCCATGATTTCTGGATATAAATATAAATAGTTACCTTTAACATGAATATTGTATGCCCATTTCACCAAAAACAGATGTGTGGGGATAATTACAAATACAGATTCGGAATCAGCGTATTCAGTTTAATCTATTACAATAACATTTGTCTGGCTTTAGGATAAATATTTCCGTTGCACATTTAAGTTAGGATTGATAATTTTCATTTGATTAGTTAAATTAAGAAAACATTTTACGTTGTTTTGATCATTTAAAGCTAAGTTAAAATAAAAGTTAAAATAAAAGTTAAAATAAAAGGGATGAATGTCTGAAAAATGAGGGTCAAGTTCGACATATCTACATAAACTTGAAATGACTACAATGAAAAAGAGTGAAAATGAATAAGAGATTCAACATTTAAAGTTTAGTCTGCATGGATTTGAAATTTGAATATATGTGCTTATATAGTGAGGTATTGCTGGGGTGTCGTGAAAAGATTTTGTTAGAGGCAAAATTGTAGCTTTGTATTGCCTCACCAGTAAATAGATAGATAGATAGATAGATAAATAGATAGCTATTGAACTGACTTAGATAGATAGATAGATAGATAGATAGATAGATAGATAGATAGATAGCTATTGAACTGACTTAGATAGATAGATAGATAGATAGATAGATAGATAGATAGATATATAGATAGATGCATGTGATTTCTTAAAATCATTCAGGTGGAAATGCAAAAAATAAACTTTAAAAATGCTAGAGTTCGCAAAAAGAAAGTTTTAACTAACGTTAGCACAAATTAGGAACAATGAAATCAATAAACTAAAAACGAAACTCAACCCAATATTTGCTAACATCAGGTGGAAATATATTAGAAAAACAGATCCAATACAGAATATTTGGATTATAATTCATCCAAAACCGAATTGGGATCTCTTAACTTCGGGTTGAAAAAAAATATATATATACTCGACTCTCCCGTCGTATTCGACGTATAAGGGTCAAGCAGCTCAGTTCCTAGGAACCGACAGCCCGTCACTGTACTGATGAAGGTTTTGTGCAGAATCATCCACACTTTTGAACGGCCGAATACAGAGACCTTGTACGCTACGTGCCACGAGGTTCTCAAACGTCCGTGCGCAGGTTTTAAATTTAGAGTAGTCCTTCTCCTAGACCAGTTGCCATCCAAGGCTCTGCTATTTACCCATAGCTGGTGGGGGAAGGAGAGGATTCATACCTTTCCCAAGGTTACAGCTTAGATACATGTATCTAAGCTGTAACGAAGCTTAGCATCAACATTAGATTTTAACGTTTATTCTAACTGAATTGTTGGCCTTTCAGTTTAAACAAAATAAATAATTTCATAATATTTTTAAACTTAATACAGATTAAATTTTAAATTGGTAATTTTTAATTTTCAATTCTATAGTAAAATTTAATATTAATTACAATGATTTCTATTTTAGTCTAACCCTAACATTAAAGCATTAATTATTATAACCAAGGTTCGTTGTCAAGTTTTTTTTAAATTCTCATATACTTGTATTTTGATTGGTCATTGCAGTTTATGTAACAGCGTTTCCACTGCGAGGGCTGTTTGCTCGATTTGAACCTTTTTAAAACCCTTTATTCTACATTCAACACCATCACTTGATAAGACACCAGAAGTGTTGAAACAAAATGACTATTTTTGTAGTGATTTTATAACATATTTATGTTATAATTTTCGAATAAATTATATTTGCTCTACTCTGTATTGAGCACTCTTTTAAGAATAGTGTTTTTTAGTTATTGGAATTTATTTCGTATACACCAATCCTATACTTGTATGTATATATATATATATATATATATATATATATATATATATATATATATATATATATGTGTGTGTGTGTGTGTGTGTGTGTCGGTCTGTGTGTGTGTGCGTGTGTGTGTGTATAAGCATTTAAAAATTATAGTGATAACATCAAAAATATTTTACATGATTTATGCACGAATCCGATCCACGCATGAGGATTGATATCCTGCTTTACGGCAGTTATGAACCTCTTGGAGGATCCAATCAACATTTCCACCGGGTAAAAAAGACTCTGCGATACGACAGGATCTGCAATCAGATTTAATTTCAGTTACTCAATATGCTTTTGGAATTGCAATAAGGAATAAAAATTACGAAAGCATATCAGAATATTTAATCATTTCATCTCCCATGAGAATTCATATTTAACCACTGTGAAATCCTTACAGGTACATTGAATCAGATTCTAATACCTGTTTTTCAGAACGTGCAACCAAAATCACGTCAGGGTTGCTACTGACGTGATTTTGGTTGCACGTTCTCAAAGTTTTCGGTCAAGCCGCTCCCAAACGTGCTCTATTGTATTCATGTCAGGACTCTGGGTGACCCATGACAGTGACTTGATTCCTTGCGATTCCTCCCAGGGACTTTGCTACTTTGATCATATGACATGGTGCTCCACCTTTTTGAAAAAGACGGAGTAGGTCCTCCATTTATTAGTTTCAGTGCTTGTATTTGATTTTTCATGGATTATCAACAATCGTCTGATCCATATTTTGCCACTCCTATAGCTTGTTCCAAATACTGTTTATTTATGTTGAGTTGGGATTACGTAATTAAATTTTGAAATTGAATGTAGTTTATTTCTCCTGACTAAAACTTTTTTAGGCCACTGTATTTGTGAGTTTGTAGACAACGGCTTAGTCACTAGTTAATTCTTTCTATTGTGTACGTGGACAAGGCCTTAGTCGGTGGCTGCTGGCTGTCTTTCTTCCGTTAGATGCATGTGTGTGGGGGCATGTGTAGATCAAACTGGCCTCTGGAATAGCCGTGAACCTCGAGAAGCAATATACTTCTATTTTCATATCCATAAGGATATTAAAAATTCTTAGGCCACGGAAATACATTATAACAGTGAGGAACCCCTACCGGATCCAATCAGCGTTTCCACCGAGCAATGAAAACTCTGCGATACGACATTATCTGCAATAAGATTTAATTTCAGTTGCTAATATGCTTGATAGAATTGCAATAAGGAATAACAAACATAAAAGCATATCAGAATATTTAATCATTTCATCTCCCATGATAATTTATATTTAACCACTGTGAAATCATTACAGGTACATTGAATCAGATTCTAATACCAATTTTTCAAGGTACACCTTATATAAAATAGGCACTCTCAGTCCTAATCAGTACTCATTTAAAAACAAACTCCTTGCTTGAAAACAGGTATAAAACTGGTTTGACTTAATGAGAGCCAGGAATGGAGTATTGATGTAATGTCTGGTTTACAGCGGGTCAGTCCCTACTGTCTAATCTTGAGAGAGTTCAAAAACGTTTACGTGATTTGGGGGGAGAAGACTTATTCCCCTACACTCGGTAGCCTATTTTTTACTGACCAAACGTCACAAGTTTATCACTTGCAAATTTTCAGATGTGACCCATTCATCAGCTGCCCTAATCCAGACCTTTGCAGCTACGACACAAGATGCTACATCCATGTAATCGAAACACACACTGATCACCTCGTATTCCCGATAAATGGAAGCAATTCAACTCAAGTAGATTTCTCCCAATATCGGAGATGAGACCTTTTTTTCTACATCCCCACACATGCATTTTTTTTCGTTCGAAAGACGTGAAAACTGATTAAAACATAAAATCGTTCTGTAAAGCAGGAGTCGGCAGCCTTGAGCTAACTATGTACCGACTTAGGGTTTTAAAATCATTCAAAATGTGCCAACAGCGTACCTATTTTTATACAAGACAATTCAAATATATCTGTTCTACAATATATTTCATATAGTAATATATAGTATATATACTTCAGCTAAATATCTTCTTTACGTTGTAGTAGTAATCGATTCGGATTCGTCATTTGCGGCTGCGTGCCATTGGAAATTGCTTGGCGTGCCATATGTGGCACGCGTGCCGTAGTTGCCTGTAAAGCACATTTCGCGATGTTAGAAACAAAACAAAAACTAAATGAAAAACGTAGAAACTGCTATAGTTATAGCGAAAGGGTTTTAACCTTAACTTATTACTCATAACACAAGCCTAAGGTAATTATTCAGCCAGGCAATACCACTTCTTCGAGACTTTGCGAGAGTGAACCTTGGCTGTCTGCGGAATTCCTAAGGAAAAAGCGACGATGTGGGATTTAGCAATATTTCTACCTGGTCACATGTACGTGTGGGGTTACTATGGATACTCATCAGTAGAATTGAATATATATATTTATACAGAGTGTATCAAAAATACTTTTACAAACTTTGAGATCGGGTTCCTTATACCAAAACAAGGACAAATGTCCATATAAACGGATGTCTGCAAACCCTTCGTTTTTGAGTTATTAAATTTAATGTAAGTTTACGATAGATGGCGCTGTGTTGCCATATAGATGAAAAGAAATTGAAATTAAAACAAAGGAGACACCACTAAAAATAAATGATGGTCGACAATGATCCATACAATAATAAAATTCAATAAGGTCGTCGGTGGACGGTCTGTTGTAGCAATGAGTCTTGTTAAATTAACAAACAGCGAGACTTGATACAGAACATTTACTTTCGACCGATGGTTATCAGTAAGTGAAGTCAACTTCAAAATAGAGAGCAAGAGGCTCAGACTGAGAGAAAGTCACGGTAGGAAGATTAATTACTTTTTCGATGAAGATGACAAGACAAAAGAAAATGATTGTCTATAAAATTGACGATCTGTCGAAAAGACAAACAGATGAAACGAAGCAACCTTCGCAGAACGCATGTAGACAACGGCTGCCGAACTGTGAACCTCACCCCTTATTTACGCCTCATCTTTATTTCGCTAAATTATAGCAGTAGGTTACAGTCCAAGAATAAATTCTGGTTTGCTGCTAGAAATTGTTTTGTTCTTCACTCGTGGGTAACGATATAAGTGAAATGTAATTTTTAATCTACAAGCTTTTGACTGCAAGAAATTGCACCCTGTCAAATAAGCTAGTGTCTGATCTGAGCTGTAAGTCATCACTGTGCATTTGCGATATGAAATTAACAAATACTAGCTCACAAATAAAAAAAAATTACAATGCCTAATGCAAGAAATATTTAAGACAATAGTACGATTTTTACTTAGCTACTTACTTCAGGCAATCCTTCGAACCACTTGGAAAGGGCATATCCATTCTACAGTATGAGTCTGCAATCACCAAGCAAGCCAGACAGCGGGTAAAACAACGATTGGTGGCTGATGACGTCATAAACGTCATTGACAGGACCAAAGCGATGAGGAGGACCTGGCGAAGCATCTTTCTTTAAAAAATATGTTTTTAAAATGACGCATATAGGTAATCAATTTTAAGGAAGACGAAATTGTGAACAAGTCGATATATTTTTGTTTTCATCTTATATATTTTCTATGACTATCAATTCTACAAAAATCTTCCATGATTTTCAGTGCAAAAAAAGAGATGAGGATTCGAAAATACAAAGTAACAATAATCTATCTAGCTATCTATCTAGCTATCTTTCTATCTGTCTATCTATTTCACTCTGTTCCCTATCTATCTAGATATCTGTCTATATCTGTTCATTATCTATCTATCTATCTATCTATCTATCTATTTCAGTCTGTTATCTATCTATCTCTGTTCATTATCGCACCTTCTCTCTCTCTCTCTCTCTCTCTCTCTCTCTATATATATATATATATATATATATATATATGTGTGTGTGTGTGTGTGTGTGTGTGTGTGTGTGTCCATTACCTTATCTGTTTAGAACAATAAAATAAAAAAAACCATGGAGAGCCATGATCAACTACGCTCTGAAGGTACTTCACAAATAAGAGACGGAAGTTGATTAAAATATTTTATGTTTGCGTTTTAAAACAACGTAAGAGTGATCACAAAACGATTGGCTTTGCTGATAGATGAATTGCAAGTGACCCCCACCTCTTTACAAAAATGTTTTTCACATTTAAATCACATGGTAAAGATCGCTGAGTAGGAGAACTTTACTGTTTACTGTTCAGATTAAAACAAAACTCTGTCTGTCTATCAATTTATCTATGATTGAATTTACGTTTGTTCATTATCTGTTCGTCGCACAGTCTGGGCCTGTCTTAGTCTGAGACAAAACAGGAAAAGATAGACAAATTGTAACACAGCAGGATGCGAGTTCAGTTCTCTTTGGAAGCTTATTTGCAGTACGATTTCCTTCTGTTAACTCGAAAGGCCAAAGAATGGATCGGCAAGCAATGTTGTTTTAATAACCAAGCAAAATTGAGAATAAACTTTATGTGAATGTCTTCTGAGTAAGGCATGAAATCGTCCATCCCTTCGTCGTCAAGTTTTTGTCTTTTTATCATTGAATTATTATTGGAATAGCAGAAGATGCCTTGCAGAATCCCAACAAAGTATTAAGAAAAAGGAGAATCTTGTTAAAAATAAAGAAAATACTGTTGAGTTGTTACGTGCCATACATCCTCTAAATCCTGGATAATTTCTTTACAGGTTGGGATCAACATCGACGTGGTTCTACAGAATAATGTAGAGAAGACCATAGACAGGATATGTGAGCTACGAGGAAGATTTAAAGAAAATGGGAACAAAAAGCATACTTGCCTTTAGGGTCGGATAAAGACAGTTGAAATGTAAGGGACACATAATGAAGAAGTCTTGGATAATTTAAGATGCACGGGATATATTGGAGGTAAGATTTGAAGTGGAATAACTTGGAATAACTTACCTAAGGATCTTGTGTAAATAGATGTGAGAACAGGAGTTGGGAAGTATACCAAAATTGCTTTGGGCTGCGATGAATAGGAAGTTGTGGATTGCCTATATTCAGAAGGGACACGAAACATGAATGAAGAATATCTATGTATAGATTACAATTATATCTATGTATTTATTACAATCGATACATTAGAATGTCTCGATTGTAATAAAGAAAAAAAAAAACAATGTGATGGCAATGCTGTATAAGTTCGTCTCATTTTGATCCAATACAATAAAAAAAATATTGGAGACAAAAATGCTTCTTCTGCCCCCCTCCAAAAAAAAGTAATCTGTGCCAGAGTTTTTTTTTAAATAAGTCACTCTGAATATTTCTTTGGCATCATTTCATTAAAAATTCTCCACAATTTCAAGAAGCCGACGCCAAACAGACATGACAAAAGAGATAGATAGAATTTGTCATTATTTGTCTACAACACTATGAACATGAACAAGGACCGACAATAAGGTTACATGGCCCCTGATGAGAATAGCTCTTTAGAAATAAGTGCCTAGAAAATCAGTATTGAAGCTCTATATTTGGAAGAGTTGTTCAGGCTGAGGACTTTTCGATATCTGTTATGGAGTAAGGGGTACACTTCCGGTGACACTATGAACTCGTCCAATACTATTCCATGTTATGATGGTCGGGAGTAGTCGCCTCGGAGTCAGTCCCAGGTTCGCGATAAGACAAGACCCCTGTCTTCGGGCAGAGGATGATAACACTCTGTCTAGAGATTCGGCTGAGGAAAACAGACAATTAATGTACTCAATTTGATTTTCACTGGGGTTGGGTAAATTTTGACAAATGACTCGGCTGGAAACGCTCGGATTCCCGACAATAATCCCAACCTCGTGTCATAAATCATCTCAGTGGAGTTGGGGACTGAGTAGATACCAGTCATATTCGAGTCCGTCTTCATACTAACTATACAGGAATTATGGCAAAAGCCTAAGCCTTACGTATAAAGACTATTGTAACGAATTACGTTGCACCAAGCACAAATGATGTGTGTTATAACAATAATCTTATAATAGGAAGTTATAATGATTTCTCCTCGTATAATGTATTTACAATTCCGTAACCTTAAGTATATTAAATTGAAACTTGAAAATCATCAGTAACGATTGCTTTAGCGTTAACCAATCAAGGGATTTGTTTAAGCATCTTAGGTAATACTTACCGAAGACAAAATTTAATAAAATCTTCCCAGGACCAAATTTGGTTTGTTGTGGAAAAAATTGTCTCTTACCTTTATATAGAAAGCGGTAACATTGATAATGGAAAATACCTACACAAGCCTGCTGTTATTGGTAGGCCTCAATGCAACGTTAAATGAATGAATAGATGTTATCACCTTGTTGGAAAGCAGCAAAATTTTTCATTGGCTTGTAATTAAGAATGGAGGAATATGCGTGCCTAGAAAAACAGCGTTCAAACTCTGTAAGGAAATACAGGACAAATGCTTTAATCGAATTTTTGAATAGTCTTAGCTACTATTTTAACACTGATTGTGACATCAGAAACACGAACAAAAATTTGAGACGTTTTGAAAATATTTCGATTCATGGACATTGTCGTCAAAGTTGATCATTTTCTAGACTTGGAGGAGTTGCCCAGGCTGAGAACTTTTTCAACATCTCTTTTTATAATGAATTTATAATTCCATCACCTTAAGTACATTAGATTCAAAGTTAAAAATCAACGATAATGGTCGCTTTATCTTTAACCAAAAAATGAATTTGCTTAGCAGTTGTATGTAATACTTACCGAAGATAAAAGTTGACAATGTCTTTCTGGAATCGAAGTTGGTTTGTTATGAAAGAAATTATTTCTTACCTTTATATAGAAAGAGGCAGCAGAAATAACTAAATCTGCCTGCTGTTACAAGCAAAGCTTCATATACCGTTAATTGTGCTAATGGATGTATCACCTTGTTGGAATACACCACATTGCTATATTGGTTCGTAATTAAGAAATATAAGATCTTCTTGCCATGTAGCGACGCATGCGTGACACATGTCAAAAACAATAACTTATTTGTTCCAAGTATACGTTAATTTAGATGAGGCGATATTAAATATATTTTTTCAATTCAGACAACTGGACTTTGTTTGATATGTATCGTCGTAAAGTTTTGGCCGTTTTACTCTGTGGCTTTCTTCCAGTATCTGTCGTAAAATCTCTTAGCCGGAAATATCAAACGGAACTCTATATTCAGTTCACAAGATTAGGATATCTGCAATTTATCCCTCCAGGTATTAAGATATCACGTATCAATTAAGACGAAACAGTTGTCTTTTAAGTAAAAGTGTTAAGCAATGTCACCCATTTAACTTCGAAATTTATTTTTCATGGAAATAATTCTTAATAATGATAAATGCATTTATGGTAAGGAATATCAAGCGCTTTGGGTCAAAGTTCATTTTTTGGAACAAAAATGTCTCCGAAATTCAAAAATATTTTTTATTAAGCACAACATAAGGAATGCCATTCACTTAGGGTCGAAAATGATTAGACAAAATAAATAAGCACATGAAAACAATCCCTAAACATAAAGACATTGTTAAAATTAGCTTAAAAGCCGCTCTATCGGGCGGCAATAAAGCTAGTTCCTGTGGAGTGCTCTTGATTGAACCTTCACTTTGTTCAAGAGTTTGAAAGTCCCTGAATCTTTACATATTCTTAGCATTGGAAGATCTCATGGCTTCCGTTTTATGTGGGTTTTCATTTACATGGCCACTTTTCCACCTTTGCTGCATTGGCTCTTTTGATTGCAATTTGGCCCTCAGTTGGGGGAGATTTCTTTTTACGAGGCAAGCAGCCGCCATATGGCATATGCAACAAAAAACTACAGAAGTCAAAATTGATCGCTGCATTTAAGTATTGCATTAAATCAGACATTTTCAACTGCCGACTCAAAATGTGTGATAGTAAACTAAATTTTCTTTCTTATCGTATATTTACGCCATATAGCTGCCGTGTCCAGTTCAGAATCATAACTTGCATGTCATTTGTCATCTTCAAGCGAAAATCCTTTTGTCATAAACAAGATGGTTATTTCACATTTTAGAAACAACTTTCATAATTGCAGTCGATGCTGGAATATAATCAATCAACTCCTCGTTTTTTCTGTCTTTTAGAAAGGATAACCATCATTGGCGTAATGGTTATCGGTAAAGGAAATGGTATCAGTGAACTGAGTTCGTTCAGGTCTCGTCTGTGACGTTCACTTGCCCACAAAGTTTTCTTGGGAAAGGCATGGCACCATCTCTACCCTACCGTCAGTAATGAGTTAGATAAGAGAGTTGACTGGATTGTCTGGCCTTGAATGTCAGACAATCTAGAATTTAGAACCACCTCTTCCCACTATCAGATATGGACAAAATAACAGGGTAGAAGGGTTTTTCTAGCCTTGGATCGCAGCCAAAAAAAACTCTGAATTACAAGCGGTTGAGAAGCAAATGGGAAAACCACTTCACTCTCTTTCCCTAGATATCATAGAAATTCAACCAGGTTTATGCTCGAGAGCCACTCAAGTTAGAGGGTTAATTTTAAAATGGTTATGCTGATTAAGATGTGCAATAAGAATGAAAGAACTGGTGGTAAGAAGTGAAGAATATGCGGATGAGGAGAACGAATAACTATTGAAACTTGACAAGAAAAGTTTGAGATTGTATTGTCCAAGGAAACATACACTCACTGTTCTACATAATAGCATTTCCTGGGATAATCTAAGTAGAATCTTTCTCCATTCATTTGGAATGCGGAGGAAATTATGGTGTTTCGATTCCGTGGAAGTAGTGTTAAGTACGCTAGATGTAGAATTTCTGAATTAAGCTCATTTGAACATTTGCCATGGAAATAGCGATAAGCCTGCACCTATGAGCTGGGTATTATCACAGAAGACTGTAAACGATTATGAACTCTATCAATGCTGGAAATGTGAGATTTAGTAGCTGCAGTCCTGATATAACGAACATGCTCCATTTGTCGTCCCATCTGATATTTTTAAAGTTAAATCTTGGCAGAAGATGCCGGGTACATTCTGAGTGTTTTTCTTTATGTAATAATAATTATAACTATAATAATAAAAAAAAGCTAAGAACACAAATTGTCTGAAGACAATGTAGAGTTACCTCTGATCATCAGTTTATCAACTTACAACAGCTTCAGCATAAATAACTGTTTTTTTACATTTGGATTTTTTTTTTTTTTTTTTGCAGTGAGAAAAAAGTTATTAGCTAGCATAAATATGTGGCGATTTCAATGTTCACCATGAAGAGTGGTTAGTCCACTCATGTAAAACCAAGGAAGAAGCTAAACACTGTTATTACTTAACCATTGCTTACGAGTTGTTATATAACTGGGCTCTTCGTACGTCTTGTCGACCACGTTGTTACAACCTGGCTGAAATCCAAATATTCATAAGTAGAGTTATCTCCCTTGAGCTCTTCTCACCACTCATTAATCTGATCAAGATATATATATCAAACCAAAGACATTCTCTGATATCAAAATTCATGAAATAGTCTTTGCGTAGACTAATGCTGACCGGAACTGGTTCAGATCTGACATTGCTGAAGTTCTTCTATCAGAATTCTTCATTAATAGAGACTCTTGAAAAGCCTTCCTCATTCCTGGGATGGGGTGTTTTATCCAATGCAAAAAAGTATCAGAACAGCCAGCCTTGAATATGCCACTGCCATTGCTTACTGAAATCACTGCTATAATATCTATGACAGAGAACGGGGTAACAGTATTCTTGTTGAATTTAGAACTACCAACAATTAGTACAAGAGAATTCTGGAAATGAAAAAAGAGTAAATATGAGCAGTTAAGCTAAACCAAATTTGAAAACAAAACGTTTGACCCCAGCGACATCTGCAAAACCACAAGAGCTCGAATGTCTCTGAGGTTATCTCTTTCTCAAGCTCATGTCTATGGGCTTTTCCTCTAACTCCAAGATAGGGCTATACCTAACCTGGCTTCCACAACCTTCGGAGCACAAACATTTTTGTTATCTCTTTATTAACACGTGAAGTTTCCATGCTCATAAAAGCCTACATTCTACAAAAGATTCTAGTGCGGATAAAAACTCGGATTTATTGCAGTCTTGACAAAATTATTTAACCGTTACATGAAGAATAAATATTTCAGAAATCTATGGAATATTTCAACAGTATGGTCTGTTTTCTAGGATGCAGGTGAGTGTTCCCATCCATCACAATGTCGACTCATCTGCTTCCTTAGTTTCTTCAGAGAAAGATCTTGACTGATAATTAACAAGATCGTTGTGAATCACCTAAGGCGAAACGTTGCAAGCCTATCGCTACTTCCACTGAAAATATTTTATCGAATTTCATTAAGACATTTAAGACATTTACATCTAAGTCTCTCCATCCCATATATATATATATATATATATATATATATATATATATATATATAATGGAATTCCACAGGCGAGAAGCACGAGAAAAAACTGTTGAAGTTGAAGTGGCGGTTATATTTAACTATTTCAGCAGTAGAATTGGTGAGACCTAGACGCCAGTCTAGTAGCACGCTTAAATTAAAGTAGTCGGGCACCAAGTGAAAAAGCTCGTCAGAGCAGTTGCCATAAAGAATACTTGTCAGCAGGACAGAGAAAGGCCATATCACGTCTATGAGAAAGTAACGGAAGTTGAAATGCCAAGTCAGGATTGATTACGCTGCATAAACCTTCTTTGGATTTTCTCAAGAACCTCAAGATGAAGAGCAGTGTCACCAGACCAAATATGGCAACAGTATTCAATGCACGGACAAATGGTTTCCAGAATGCTTGTGAGCGCTAACCACCATCGCAATATCAGGTTTTTTCTTTAGTGTCCTCAAAAAATTCTTGAGCGATGGTCAGTACGAACTTTATGGATGGCCTAAGGCGAAACAATCCTAACCTCTTCAAGTTTAGGGTTAATTGTTATCTACTTTCAACAAAGACATTTAGCAAACTTCTACTTTGACTGATAGATTGATTGTTTTTTACAAGCTAACAATCTTTTGAAAGTTATTTAATATTATAATAAGACTAGTTTGTAAGTTTTTTTGACGATGATAATGATATAATGATACAAGTCCTACTAATTTAACCATAGATTTGGAGGAGGAGAAGAGGTGGAGTCATACCTTTCCCAATGCTAACTGCGTTGAACAAATTATTTGCAGATTATCCTTCTATCGGAAAGAATTGTTACAAGTGCATCTTTTAATTAATGAACATTTAATAAACATTTATTGAAATGCAAATAAAATTGTTTTCTTTGTGTTACTGAATGGAGTTTTTTTTCCACGCACGTTAAGATTTATTCAAATCACTCTGTATTTATTAAGAGCTAGAAAGGATAGGAAATTACGGAGAGTCTTGAAGGGACACGGCACATAGAATAATAATAGTAATAATAACAATAATAATAGTAGTAGTAGTAATAATAATAATAATCTAAACTTGTACATATGTGTTTGTTTATATTTATTTTAATTTTTCATATTCTTTCATCCATATTAGAACGGCGTTAGCGCCAACGTCCAATATAGACGATAGCAGTGAAATACTGGAAGACCCCATTAGATCAATCTTTATAGTGGTCCCAATGAAATCATGGGCGATAGAATAGGAATTTTATCGGCCAATCAGTTTCATTAGACACATCAATAAACTAATAATAATTAGGATTCTCATGAATACAGCTCATAGCAGAATTAAATCGGAAATGGTATGAGAATAATGTGGATATGTTCGAGATACTGGAACAAGGAAAGTAATTTTCATAACTAGTGCGGTATGAGAGTGAAAAATATCAATGTAGAAACCTCGATGCTTGGTTCAGAGATTACACAAATGCATACAAAAAGTACCATACACGGGACTCCTTTAAATGTTAGAAATTACTGATTTCCAGGGAAAATATATTCAAATAATTCGTAACCTGTACAATGAAGGAAAAGCTTTTACGTTGTATAGTGAACGAGTTAAGTGAATAAACGAAAAGAGATAAGAATCCTCCGACATGAATTCCTTTTCTCGTCGATTTTATTTAATCAGGTGAGACGACTCGAAGAGAAGTAGAAAACTTGTCAGGATTTATAATTGGTGGAGATAACATTAGGAAGATATGCTATCTTGATGGTACTTTGTTGATGGCAGATTCAGAACCCAAACTAAAAGAAACATTAGACAAGGTAGTCAAGGAAAACAAACATCAAGAACTCTTCATTACCTGTAAGCAGATCGAATACATAGTTGTCAGCAAAAGAGACAACATAGTTTACGAGCTACATATTGGGGACGTCAAGATGAAGCAAATTGAGAAATTGAACTATCAGTGTAACTATCTTAGAAACAAATGTGACGAAAAGGGTGGCACATTCGAAAGCGTACAGGTAAAGCAAAGGGTGATTTTTGAGAAAATGGACACGTTATAAAATGTCCTTAGAAAAAATAAAAGTTGTGATGGATTACTGTATAATTTTTAATCTTCTTCGTGGCAGTAAAGGGAAAAATCATCAGTGGACAGAAATGTGGTCCAAACCACGTGTACGGAGAATATCATGGAAAGAGCACGTGAGAAACGAGGAAGTTTTAAGGAGAATAGAAACTACAAAGAAACTGCTGCTAACAATCAGAAAGAGACGGTTGACATTTTGTGAAGAGAAAATGAGGAAAGACGGCTTGGAGGATTTAACACTCAACTAACATACTGATGGCGATATTAGCAAAGGAAATATCGAGCAATCTACTTGACTAATCTGAGTAAACGAATAGTAGTACATGATCACAAAGACAAAGACGTTTGGAAAAGAGGCGAGAATTAGAGCAACGATGGACATGGCATTTAGAAGAAGAAGAAGAATTGTAATGATCTGATCGTCATCAAAACCTTGTCATGATAATCTCTACGTTAACGTTAGATGATCTCATGTGGACTTTATTCTTTTCCATGCCAACATCACAATCCTTGATGTCTTTAAGGGACGTTTTTAGCGGAACGTGAAATTCAAGAACTTCCACACATTTTGAGAATGTCTCGAAAAACAAAACGCCCGAAACATGTAAGATATTGATACTTTTCACAGTTATGTATTTTCTTTTAAGGTTCTTTTAAAACTGGATCTTCATTTTGTTTTCATTTTGAATGATAAATAAAAATATAGAATGAATTCCAAAATTGTTTGATGTGTGAATTGGCACCATCCTTACGTCTTTGCTCTCCGTCTTTTTACAATCTGATTACATCTCTGTCTCAAATCAAAGAAACGTTCTTTTCTTCACTCCCGTTAACTAAATATC
Organism: Acanthosepion lycidas; assembly: GCA_963932145.1. Classification (NCBI taxonomy): domain Eukaryota; kingdom Metazoa; phylum Mollusca; class Cephalopoda; order Sepiida; family Sepiidae; genus Acanthosepion; species Acanthosepion lycidas. The sequence goes on from OZ010577.1 coordinate 17,600,627, forward strand.
GCAAGTCCCTGAAAATTTAGTAGATCTACTCTTTATTATTATAGATAGTGATCTGCTGACCTCTCGATTTAAGACCCTCTCTTGTCTATCCTAAGAAGGGTACTGAATAACTTAATATTGATTTTGATCACAGGTTTATATATTTATTAGATTAAGATTAATGTGTTGTTCCTAAGATCTTCTTTTTCTTATTTTTGTAACTTCTGTGTTCGGTTTCCTGTGATGGAGGTGCATAGTCATTAGTATCTAGTAAAACAAAATAATCGGGTTATTATAATCTTATCACAAATCCGTGGAGTTTCATCCATTTCGTGCAACATATCCCAACCCCGATCTATTTAAATGACACTATGAGTGAAACTGGATAACCATCGATTAAAGGTCAGCTCTTGAATATATTGAGATTATCCCAACTCTTCTCTCAATGGAATTCGATTAACACCCCTAGATGGCGTTGTTTTCAGGAGTACAAAAGCAATGGAAATTAAACTCCCCGTTCTATTTTCTTCTCTCTAAACCACAGGAAGTTGGTGGTACATTAGGTTTTCCAGGCTTGATCCGCGGTGTTTAATCTTTTTCATATCATATATCTCATCATAACACTCTCAGTGAAACTCGAAATTTAGAGATGTTTGAAGAGTTTTGAATGCCAGGCGACATACATGGAAAGAAACACAAGAATAAATAAATCAAATAAAAAATCAAACAAAGAAAAAAAATCAAAAAGACCTTCGAGTCATGTTCATTTTTTTTATAACAACTGAATAATTCCTTTAAATTTGTATTTCGGTTTTACAATTATTATTAAAATAAATTTTAGCAGATGTCAATTAAGGAATCTGACTTCAATCTCCAAGTTTATCATAGCCAACTTCGGCATTTTCAAATGATGCGTTTAGGTTGTATTTTCAATAAATTCATCCCATAAAAAGTTTAGTTGCCAGCACGAATTTTGCTTCCTGTCTTACACGACAGGTACCAGATTTGCAGTAAAAACAATGAAAAAAATCATGTGTGTAGCCTTGATGACAAAACCACAAAAACGAGATAACTCGGGGTCAGTGTCTTATTAAAAACTGCCAGCTACGAGATAACTCGATGTGGCAAAATATTTAGCACGTGTTATGGTGCATTTTTTTTTTTAAGTCTTCCTTCTCTCTAAAATTAGAATTTATATCCCGAACAAATTCCCTATGATATTAATAGCTACGCCCAATCTACGAGAAAATAAAAAGATTACAAAAAAAAAACAGTGCATATATTATGTTCATCCAATCATAATGCTGAGTAAACACCGAAGGAAGACCGGTGGGGGGACTACACCGTGCAAAAACAAAAGCTGATATTCAGAAAAAAGAGGATTTTTGCCTGCACAACACACCCATTGTGAAAATTGATCTGAATCTGCAAGCGTCCTTTTTAAGGAACGGATTTTATTGTCATATCAGTTTCGCACCATCCTACTATTCTGTAATTTTGAATAATCATGCCGGTTCAAATAAACGTACAGTCTCGAATCTTTGTTTCCCGAAGAAAAAAACAATCAAGAAGCTGAAGAAATTGAAAAATAATTGGTACGTAAGAATGTATTCCTTCCAGAGAAGAAACATTTGGCGTTTACGTAATTCATGGATGCTATGTTCATGACTATATACCCAGCGCCATGTTCGCTAATCTTCCAACCTGATGGCGGTGAGTAGAATATGGCAGATCAGAACAACAGGCATATTAGATCTTCGTATTTCAGTTGGGAATTTTAAGATGAATAGATTTACTGTATTTATGATTGAACATTTAACATTAATGGAAAAAAATGTATCAGGGAAAAGACTTGGAAAAACATGCAACTCGGCGAGCAGGAAATATCTAATGAAATACTTTAGTTATTTACAAGAAAAAACAAAAGCTGTATTGTTGAGAAGTTTGGGCCTCTTCTCTCCATACATATTGTTAGGAGGTTTTGAAATGACGACCGATGAAGAACAGGTCATAAATTAAACGTTCTGGACAGCAATTATCAGAAAGAGTTCCATTGTCGGAAAAATATTTTAAGTTGAAGACAAAACCACTTTTACTGATACCTAACTTTTTCTTTCTTTTTACTATGATGTCCACCTGCACATGACCCAAGAGCCACTCGGGCTAGAGGGTTTCATAGAAAGAGGCAAAAGATATGGGGATATGTGGGGAAGATAACGGTTAACCCTAGACATGAACAAGTTGAGATTATCGTGATCGAGGAAGCATCGTTCTGGGAGTTGAATCCACAAAGCAGAGGTGGGAAGAAATTGCTCGAGTGGAATTTACATCTCACTAATGGAATACGAAGGAAATCAGGGTGGTTCTCTATAATGGGAGTGGCATGGTGGGAACAAGACGGGAACAAGACCAGTGGAAACTCATCTGTGGAAAATGGTTTGTAGGGTGGAAAATAATTCCTCACCGACAAGGACACTGAGACGATTTTGGATTTTATCGTGACTGGAAAGTAGACTGAAAAGCTCCTGTCCATATATGGCAACAGCACGCCATTTTGTGTATGAGACGTTTCAGATATTTGTTTCAACATTTGATGAAAAATATGATCTCTTATACGCGATCAAATACAGATTGAAAGCAAAAGAATCTGATATACGTACATGCGTTTATAATTATGAACGATGAATCTAATTATAGACATAAGAATATAAATAATTATATAGAGCCCAAAATGAATACAGCATTCATATTCCACTAGAAATAATCTTTTTCTGTATAGTCACCTTCTTGTAATTGCACTTAATACAACAATTCGCCATTAAATCACATGGATCGGATATTGTACAGTAAACACTTAGCACCAAAGTTCACCTAATACCTGTAAAAAGCTACTGATCTAGTGATAACATTGATATATCTAGGAAATATTTGTTCATTCAAATAAGTGTTGTTAAAGATAATAAAAAAGTTATGCCTATCATCTTACTATTTTATGGCCAATTAGTTGCTGTAATTTGGTGTTGAAAGTCGAAATGAATTGTTCACAGTTCTTGTTAGTTTTTGTTAATGTCCTGGGTCTTCGGCTGCTTTCATCATTATTCAAAATTCTATTTTACGATGTATCTCTGAGAATATTTAGGATTTCTTGATTTGGAAGTCAGTGTTGTCACTTGATCCTGATATTGGTTTTTGAATTTATCCACATTACACCATGCTTAGGCAAAATCAAAGAGTTCCAAAATTCATATATACACCTACTGGTCACTTCATTACATATCCTATTCTTCTACCGGGTTGGACGCCATTTTGTCTTTAGAATCGCCTCATTTCTTTTCGTCATTGATTCGACGATATTCTGGATGAATTCTTGCAAAATATGGTTTTCTACTATTATTCTGGATTTCTAAGTTGGTTGGCTTCACATCCAGGATAAGAATTTCCCACACCCAAAACGTTCTCTATTATTACATCAATGGGTTTTTTCTGTGGCAGCCAGGTTTACACACGTTGCTCTATTCAATGAACCAATATGCCGATCTTTTTAACTTGTGACAATTTCCGATGTCCTGCTAGAAATGTCGTCCAGAAAAAGCATGCACTTTCCACATGGATTGATGTAAGTTGGTGTTAGCCATATTCAATCTTTATTAGTGTCAAAGATCCCAATGTGTGCTAAGAAACATTCCCTATGCCATTACGCCACCTCCACTAGCCTGACCCATTGATATTAGGCTGGATGGAATCATACTTTCAGGGGTTTTTTTTATACCGAATTCTGTACTTACTCTCCCATTATCGCAGCATAAACCAAGCAACGATTTTTACCATCCTTACTTCTCCATGTTTTGTGGTCCTTATTTCGTTGTTCTTACCTAACAGAAATGACGCTCGACATCGTCTTCAAGGTCCGATGTGTTGTGCGTTAGAGATGTTCTGCACGGTCTTCGTGCTGAATGATGCTTATTAGACATACTGTTGCCTTTCTATAAGCATAAACAAATCTCAGCCATTCTCCTCTCTTCTCGTTTATCAACAAATGTTTTCCGCCCACATAATAACTACACATTGGATTTTTCTCTTTCTGACCAATTCTGTAAATTCTTGAAATACAAAATCTTTGAAATATTCAAATCTGACCCTCTGCCCCTGGAAAGTACTGCCCAATTATATTTCTTTCTGGTATCAATACATGAAATGAAATTCAGCAGGTCGCCATGATCATGTTTAAATGCTTATATCCATTACATTGCTGCCAAGTTATTGGCTGATTATTTGTACACATGTGTATATATAAGGTACCTCCACTTTTTCACTAAAAATGGCCACGAACTTGAAAAAACAAATTTTATTGACAAAATATTTATGTTATTATTATGAAGAAAGACCAAGTATTTCTTATTTTTAATCCTTTCTTACACATTCGAAATTTTGGTTAAAAATCTTTTTTGATTTTCCATCAGCGGCGGGTCAAAGATTACTATGGTTATTTTAGCGTCTTTTTTCCGGTACAGTTGATTTGAAAATTCTTTGCAAAAATTAAATAATTGTCCGATTTTAATGAGACGTTCAGGACTTATTCACAAATGAATGAAATTATTTTTGAAATGTTTTAAAAAATCTTGGTGGAATATTTTTTTTTTTTTTTCATCTTACATCTTACTTATTTTTATTAAATTTCGAGAAATTAAATTTTAATCGCAAAATTTTTTATCAGTTAAAAACAGGACTTCTTTTTTTTCAGACTGTTATGCATTTGCCGAAAATCTGCTATGAATCTGAAAATAAAAAATGCAATAACACTATGACATTATTTGATTAGGAAATATTTTATGTTTTTTCTTATTTCTTTTTTTAATTTCTTTTATAAATAAAATATATTACGGATAATATTGTCTGAAGACAGGCTGTTTCGATCAACAATGTATTTTTACAAGAATTAATGATAATGACTCATAAAGTTTCAAATCTTTTAAATTCATGCATTACTTTGATCACGTTAGGTGCCATTGTCATTAAGTAAAATCTGTATATAGTAATCAAAGATTGAAAAGCCTGATATCTATCTTCAAGCATCAACATTTTAAAAAGAATTTTGAATTTTTCTTTTGTGTATAAACGTCCCTATTTTGAAATTATGGGCGGACATACACGACCTTATCAGAAAATATGAGCGATGACTATAGTAAATTTAAAATAAATATTCCCAAAATTAGATTACGCAGAATATTTTCTTATTTTTTATGATTACTGCGTACTTAAAAATTATATAAAAACGATGCTCACGTCATTTTCTTAAATTATGTTTTACAGATAAAGTCTCCAAAGAACAAGAATAAACATGTCAAACATTGTCGAACACGTAAAAATGACCACTATCGATTAAAAACACAACCAGAGTTTGGTTTAAAATGCATTCATGTTATTTTAAACTCAAGGTAAATATTTTTTTCATGTCAAATTGATTATACTTTAAATCAGCTAATATTCCTCAAATAAAGTTTCAGAAAAGTATATTTTATTTTGGAAAAATTTTGTTTAATAAAGAGACTTACATTGCATTTAAAGACGATTAAAAAGTTTTCTAATCAGCTATTTTAGGAAAGAAAAATGAAAATGAATTTCAATCAATATAAATTCTGTTTGTAATGCACCACGGTATTTTGCTTACCGGAAATAGTAAATTTAATCGTTTAGCTCTCAAAGCTAAAATGAAAGCTTCACGAAAACTTTTTCATTTTTTAAAATTCTTAGGTATAGCGAATTAGTAGAGGTACCGCGTATATATGCATATATATCAATAGGTTATATCCTTCTTGAAACGTTTATCTTAGTCTATGTTTCATTAAAAAATAACTGACATCTAAATTCTGTTAAGTGTTTTTTTGTGTGTGTTTCAATCATAGATGCCCTTATCATAAAAAATACACGCATTTAATAATTTCGAAAATGCGGAGACAGAAGAACATATTTTTGCATATTCCTTTGCATATATTTTACGTCAGCATATATACACCCTTGTGCAAATTTATTGAAACAAAACGAATAATTCCGTTATTATTTACTTTTTTTCGTATTTTTCCAATGAAACATGTCCCAGTTAGATCGTTCTTTCGAAGTGGAAACAATATGGCCTAGCTAGAATAAAACGAGTGGATGACTGGAACACATCTGCATAAACTTGGAATGACTACAAACAAAACGAGAAAAATGAATAAGAGAAATTTATATATGGCTAAACTTTTATCTGCATGGATTTGAAATCCTCACAGATATGTTTATATAGTGAGGTATTGTTGGTATGTCGCGAAAAATGTTGTTAGAAGCTCTCTCTCTCTCTCTCTCTCTCTCTATATATATATATATATATATATATATATATATATATATATATATATATATATATAGGGTGATGGAGCAAGAGAAAGAAAGAAAATTATTTATATTGAGACTACACTGTGATGAATATCAGTTTCACGTCTCAATGCGATGATTCGATCAAGCCGTAAAATTGATAGCCACTAGCCAGAATTAAAGTAACCATTCCCCTATAAATAGAGAGTTGTAGTAGAATGTCCCACTCTTCCTGTCGCCTATTGTGGACTGACTATACAAATATATATATATATATAGTGTGCACATGATATACTTGGGGCGTGCTTCGGCAATTAGTTGTGCTCGTCGAACTCCGACGAGGCTATGCCGAAGGGCAATGTCTCGTCTGAAATGGTAGATAGCTACCCGACCCCATGTACACGGGATCTACGGGGAATTTTTTCCTGAGCCTACGGGCTCAGTTTTGCCCCGCATTAAAAAAAATTCTTGTGCCACATCCTTCCTCGCGAGGAGGTAATGTAAATATCCTTGTTTCGGGGATTACTAACTTGCTAACGGATTCCCTATATATATATATATATATATATATATATATATATATATATATGCGATTTGTCGGCAGAAGAAAGTCATCTCTTAAATTTTAGATTGAAAAGGTCCTGTGCAACATAAAAAGGGGAAATAACTACGCCATATACGCACACAAACACACATACACATACATGCAAACAAAGACACCAAAACATACAAACACACACACACAAAAAGAGAGAAAAAAACTAACGCCAATAAATAGCACCCAAGGTTTTTATAACTTAATATGAAGATAATGAAAATAAGAAAATCCACAGTCAATTGCTAAAACTACCTGACGAATGGACCCAACGATTATGAAATTTACGTCCGCGAAACTCTGGAGTTGGACTGCTGAATATAACATCAATCAGCTAAGTGATATATGTTATATTTGTATTAATCTTCCAAAAATTGTTGTTAAAGATAAAAAGCATGTTATATCTATTATATTATTTAATGTACTAGCACACGCACACACACAAACACATCACCAACACACACACACATATATATATATATATATGTATATAAATATTTGTATATATATATATATATATATATATATATATATACATATATCAAAGTGACTTATTTTTTCACTATGTGGAAACACAGTTTATTTGTCGGCGGTCACATAATCGCAAGGTCATTGGCCAGAACAGGAAACACATTCTAAATAATTAATAGTTGCCTGACGATTTTGTGACTACCCACAAATAAACCGCATCCCCACATGTAACTTTTTATATTGTTTTGCATATAATTTTGATATTTAGGGAAATGAAATAACTGGATATCAGCAAGCGTATACCGCGCGTGCTGGCGTGCATACACTGGTAAGCAAATAAATAATTACCAAATTTTGCCAAGAGGTGCTCGATGTGATTAGACAGACCTAAGAAATATATATTAATAAATACAGATATACCTACCTACGTTTGGTGTCGGACTTGATCTTGTGCTCGACGTGTTGGGTAACCAACGAAACTTAAGTCGCACATCAAACATAGGTATATGTGTATTTATTAACATATATATATATATATATATATGTGTGTGTGTGTGTGTGTGTGTGTGTGTGTGTGTGTGTGAGCAAATATATGGATATAGATCCGACAGTATGAAGAAAAATATACGGAAAAAACAAACAAAAATCCTTATATGCAATTAGGCTGTTTTACTGTTAATATAATGTCAACGTCAGACGTTTCGGTCTAATAAAACATCTTCAGGACATATTCATAAAATATAATTAACATTGTCATGTTGAATTGACAATGTTAATTATATTTTATGAATATATCCTGAAGATGGTTTATTAGACCGAAACGTCTGACGTTGACATTATATTAACAGTAAAACAGCCTAATTGCATATAAGGATTTTTGTTTGTTTTTTCCGTATATTTTTCTTCATATATATATATATATATATATATATATATATGAAGAAATATAAGGTGTGCTATATTTATGGGATAAAGTGCTCAATATCAGAGATAGAGCGTGTGTAAATATAAAAGTGAACATAGAAGTCAACACTTAGAGGTGACAGTCTGTTTCATGCTATGTGCAATCGTCAGGCCACATGTGCTGTTATTTTTCTCGGCTATTTATACATATACGGATCAGTGGTGCATTGTGGGAAGTCTATTATGACGGTTATTTTACCAGAAGTAGCTTATTTATTTATTTGGGTTAAATTATTTTACTTGTTTTTATTTTTTGTTTCTTATTTTGTTTATTTATTTATTTATTTATTTTTAACATAGTAAAAAATTTTTTATATCACTTATTTAATAGTTTTGTTTTGGTTTGAGAATTTAATTAAAGCTATTTATTCAATTTTGGGGTTGATTGTTGTAGTTTGTTCTAACTATTATTTTGGCAGGAACAGTTTTTAATTTGTGTTTATTTGGGTTGATTATTTTTATTTGTTTTTTCTAGCGTTAACTTTATCGGGATTGGCTTGTTTACTTGGATGAATTTAGGTTAATTTATTTTACTTGTATATATTCTCTTTTCGGTTTTTCGATTTTTAAGCAAAGTAGTATTTATTTATTTATTTTTTATTTTTAGTATTATTATTTTTTTTATTTTTATTATTTTTTTTATCGTTATATAATAGTTATAGGTATTTTTTCGTCTGATTTTTTGGTTCGATTTTTTAGTCTAACTAATATTTTGGTTCTAATGGTTTGCTAATTTGTTTAGTATTTACTTTATTTATTTGGGCTCGTTTTTTTTTTTGTTGTTGTTGTTGTTGTTATTATTATTATTATTATTATTATTCTATTTCGTCTATTCTAACAGGTGTGATTTGGCAATTTGTTTGGATTAATTAATTTTGTTTATTTTATTGTTATTTTGTTTATTTGTTTGTTTTTATTTTGTTTTTTCCGTTTTCAATTTTTAAGTAACGTAGTAAAAATTTGTTTTCATGTCTGCATTTTGAGATGAGCTCGGATCTTTTATTTAATAATTTATTTTGGTCTGGGAAAGTAATGATAGCTATTTTTTCCTCCAAGCAAAGTTTGCAAGTTTTTGATTGATTGTTGTAGGCTGATGATCTTTTCCTTATTTTCCAAGATATTTTTGGTGTGATATGCGTTTTGTTTTTAATTCCCCAGATATACTTAGAAAGCTGTTCGCATATTTACTATTTGTGAAAGATGTTTTGTGTGTATAATTTCTTTGTTTCCAGGGTCCTTCAGTTACTCCTATGTATACTTTTTCTTCATTATCTGGTGATTTTATCGTGGCTTGGTATATTACGTTGTTTTGTAAACAATTTCCGTTTAAGGGACATTCGTTCTTTATTCTGCAGTTGCACGTGGTAATTTTCCTGTTGTGCTTTTTTATTATTTGTGCCATGTTCTCGATGCAGCTGTAGCTGATTTTTACTGTGTTTTTGTTGAATATTTTGTGTATGGTGCTTGATTCCGGGAAGTGTTTGTGTAAGAGTTTGAAGAATATTTTTCCTACGTTTGTTTTTACGTTTTTGCTGTACGGTGGGTTGAACCATATGATATTTCTTCTCCTATTGGCCTTTTTTGTGTTCTGTGGTGAGTATGTGAGTGTTGCTGGGAATCCGCTATTTTTTAGGGCTGTTTCATAGTCTTTCTTTGCTTTGTTAAATATGGATTCATTGGAGGAATTGTCGGAAAGCCTGCGGTTAATCGATTTCGGTATCTGTTTGATTATAGAAGGCGGGTGGTTGGAAGATGTGTGTATGTAGAGTGGTTTATCATTAGGTTTTCTATATGGTTTATATGTGCCTTTTCTTAGGGTTGAAGGTGACATCTAGAAAATCTACTTCGTTTAGGTTAGTTTTTATATCTATGTCGAATCCGTTATTTTTTAAAATTTATGTCGAATCCGTTATTTTTAAAAAATATTTATATATATATATATATATATATATATATATATATATATATATATACATATAAATATATGATTTTATATGTAGAAGTGCTTGATTGTAGTGTAATGGCTAACATGGAACATATAAAGTCAAAATTAATGATGTAAAAAGCAAAAATACATAAGTCCATTTAGAAAGAAATCATTTTATTTTCCATTCTTAAATTATCAGTGAACATCTTGGCAATCATCCTGTTGGGAAAAATGGAAAATATATGCAGAGGTTAACAAGATTAAACAAGACATTAACAAGATTAAACAAGACATCTTTATTTCAAGGGATTTATTGAGGTTGGATTCGTGTTTATTCAAATATATAATCTATTTCAAGTCATTCATATTTTAACCTGTAGAAATTAACATAGGCATAAAAAAACATATTGTTATCTGGACAAATGACGCTATTCTTGACTGAAACGAATACGCTGATTCTGAAACTGTACACGTCCGGCTTTTATGACATATATATATATAGCCTCTTTAGATGAATATTTATTATAATCTACTTAAGCTAGTAAAGTAGGATTTGTTTTAATTGTACAGAACTTACTCGTGTCACATCAATCTCTCTCTCTCCCTCTCTCTCTCTCTCTCTCTCTCTCTCTCTGACTTCAGGATGTGGGTGATAATGGCTTTCCATTACTCTCTGTATTTTATTCTTCTCACTATTGTCGTATTTGTACCGCCGACATTTCTTTGTTAAAAATATGTCAGGTGGTTTACTCGCTGTTTTCCCCTGCTTCTCATGTGCATGGCTGATTAATATATCTTCAACGTGGCATGTAATCTTATCCCTTCTGATGCAAAATCTAATCTGAAAACAACTTATACCTGTTGAAAATAGTCTGAGATTAATGTATGATCATTGAAATTTAAAGTTGGTATATATATATATATATATATATATATATATATATATATATATATATATATATATATATATATATATATAAGTATTTACCTTTGGCATCAATATGTTATGCACATTTCTCCAAAACCAGATGTGTGAGGATAATTCCGAATACAGTATTGGAATCAGCGTTCTCAATTTAATTTTATTACAGTAACATTTGTCTGGGGATATAAGATAAATATTTCGTTGCCCATTTATTTTAAAATAAACGATGTTGTTGTTATTGTAGTTCTTCTTCTTCTATTTCAAGTGAACCCGACTAATGTCGTACATTCTTTTTATTTTTTTCTTCAATGATCTTCATCCCTTCATTAGTTCCTCACTCTACAAACCGGTACCGTTTCTTAGGTGAATTCTATTTGCTAGAGTCGGTCTCTTTCTCCTCTGTTTATCGTGTTTTGATTTCCACATTTAATATCCATACTCTCCCCTTTCAAATATGTTCCATGAATCGAAGTCTTCTCATCTGTAGCGATTCCGTTACATTCTGTAATTATCCGCAGAGGTTCTTGTTTGTTTGCTGATCTTTCCATGACACACCAAGTATAACCCTAACCTTAACCCCAACCCCAGCCCTAAGCATTCTGGTATATTTTCTCTCAAGCGTATCACTCATCGTTTTTGTTGAAGTTCAGTTTTCAACAGTGTGGAGCGGAACGTTTTCCACCGTGGTTTCAAAGAAAATTATTTGCTGATGGTTTGGGAATTTCGACTTCTACACGCTTTTATTTTTCTTGAGCACTCCAAGATTGACCAATTCTGATCTCCTTGACTTTTTCACGTGACTGAATCCAAGTACAAAGATACTTGAAGACGTTACTACAGTTTCTTCCTCCTAATAATATTTCAGTCTCTGATTCATTGTATAATATATAATCAGCTTTCTTGTAAATGATGTGTAATCCTACAGATTCTGTTGCAACCTCAAGTCGGAGAAAGTGATATGTCTGTTCTGATTAGTTTGAGATGAATCCAAGATTATCTGCAGAGTTTTTATCCATGGCGGATGTATATAAATATAAATATTTAGATTTGACACAATTATTTTATGCTAATTACCCAAAAAAGTAACTTCCAAGTACAGCTTCGGAATCAGCGTACTCAGTTTGACCTATTTTTTAAAAACAGTATTATATATATATTTTTTTGTAATGTTGGACGGTTTCGCTTATCACTTTTGCTATCTCGAGCGAAATCACGTTGTCACTTCCAAAATATCTCATTATGTTCGAGACTTCGTAGACGCTGCTACTAGTAGTAACATCTTCCAATAATATCCGCACTAGTAATACTTGTTCAAGTAGTAATCTCCAAATAGTATAAGGATCAATAGAGAATCATAATCTACAATAAAGTAGAGAGAGTGAACGTATAGCAATTGTGGATAGACAAGAAGAGTGAATAGTGATAATATTTATTGTACATAAAGTACAAATGTGGCACAAGGCCAAAAAGGGGAATTGGGAAAAGGACGGTCTTCTTCTGTCTTAACGTTAATCTTAGCTCGCCACAAACACTGACCCAAACATACAAACAATATTCCTTCCACCAAAACAATGCATTCTTACTTACCATTCTTACCTCATCCACCATAATGCCTCAGAAACTCTATGAAGTCCTAACTAGTCCCCATATATACAATTCATAGTCTGTGGGGATAGGGGAATAAAAATCTAATAACCCCGATGAGTATTTACAATATGTGTACAAAAATATATATACAAGTAACTAAACAAAGTAATAATAATCTAAATGGGGCAAAAACATCAGCTAACTGGATGAAATCAATGCCGGCCTTTAAAAATATAAAACATTCATTCATCCCATGCACTCACTCAAACACACACTCATTCAAACACAACAACAGTTACGAAAATCACACCCGAAACGAAAGATCCCCCACAATCACTATCCACCTAATGATGAGTGGGATGGAGAATTTTACAAAAAAAAAAAAAAAATAAATAAAATAGGGGAAGAGATAAAAGGGGCCAATGAGTATAAATCCTCTATCTAAGTTAGCTTGGCTAAACAAAAAAAAAACTAAAGGAAAAAACAACCTAACCCTAACCTGTTACGGACGGGGTTGCCAATGTTCAACCCAACAATCCCAATATCCTTAATGCCTAACGGGTATCAGCACCTTTCACTCGGCAGAGACACGCAAGACTCACTCACATATCGCCAACTGATGGAGTCGTTTCGTTTCCGTCTTAATCTTGATTTTAAGCTGATGCTTAAAGAACAGGATCAGTTGGGAAGAGTCAAACTTCTCAGCCCCATGGAATTTCTTTTGTCACGTTGTCCATATCACGTCTTGCATAACCCACAGTTAGCAAAGGAACACATAGTGCTCATCCTTAGTCAACGGCGGTACTATATTGCTTACAAACGGAACTGGCCTCAAGGACAACGGTCTTTCCAAGCAGGCGAACCATGATGCCTTCAACAAACTTGCCCAACGGAGCTACGACTCTGCAATAAAAATAAACGTGACCTAGGGTCTCCACCTCCCCACTGCAGCGAACGCAGTTTGAAGACTTTACCAAACCCGCCGAATGAAGTCTTTTGGCGAAACAGAGGGCCACTCGAATCATCAGCCAGGTGAGTGATGCCTCACTATTATTGAGATATTTCAACCCGGGCGCCCAAGGCCATAAGCAGCGAGCTTCACGCTTCGTCAGAGCGAGCTCGCCTATCAAATAATCCTGAACGTTCCCCCTAACTGACACCTGATACAATGCCTTATGGGACAACGGCTGGACGTAGGAGAGGCCATCCTTCGCCCGTAAGAGTTGCTTGAGGGCAAGCCGACATTCGTAATAGAAGGAGCCCTCACCTCGGGATAAACGGCCGGCCTCCTCCTCACACGTGCATCCACTTCACAAAGATAGAACATTCTTACTAGCGTGTTCCTTGCTGTTCTCTTCCAGTTACATACACATCTGATCTAGGTAAGAAATTCGAAGGAGTATCTCGACGAATCTCAACGCAAGGCACCCCGTGACCGCCATCAGAACCGTGGCGTTAACAGATCTCTCGACTAACCATGGCGGCCTTGCCTCCCCGAAAAAAGGAGAACAAGAGCCTTACGAACGCCAATAAGGTGTCAGACGGGAGTGAAAGCACGGAGAGTCGGTAAAGGGGAAGCCGGTAGATGTGCGAGGCACATACTTCCGCATTCCCCTTCAAGGAATGATTCCTCCGGAACCAAAGATGAACTTTGACCACAGCCTTCTCCCGCACTTCCAACAAATTCATATCCAACAGAGGGTCGGAACCGAACCAGACGCCGAGTATCTTGACCGGCTCGTCCTTCCAGAAGAAAGATCCCGGAAGAGTAACTCCCTTCCACGAACCCAACCGCAAGCCAACAGACTTATCGCGGTTGGTCTTGGTCCCTGTCACCATCTCATAGCCTCTAATTTATTTGCTGAATCCGTTAATTTCGCCTCTGCTCGACACAAGAACCGAAACATCATCATCATAGGCGGAGTACTTGGCTGAGGTGTTAGCACCAAGTAAGGAAATTCCGCGAAGGACCAGATTTGTCTCCAACTTACGTAGTAAAGGTTCCAACTCAAGAACGTACAGCAATGAAGACAGCGGTCAGCCTTGACGAATGAAGCGAGACAAAATGAAAGGTTTGGATCTTACCCCATTCACTTCCACCAGTGCACCAGGAGAAACATACAGCGGTCGGATCCAAGTGCGAAACAAATCTGACTGCTGCGTATTGTCATTGGGCGCATAAACCCCAATAAGACGAAGAGCCTTATTCTTTATGGTAACATCCAGCACGCAAAGCCTGCCCGCTGGATCCGCGAAGACAAGAGCACACGCCGCATCCAGAGACTTGCTCACCAGCCAGGAAATACTCCACGAGCGTCTATCAAAACATGCTGAATAGAGGACGAATCTCTTAGACAGAATGTCTTCACGGTCGCGAGATAAAAAATGGGTCTCCTGTACACAACAAACATCCACGCCGAGGCGCTGAAGATCGCGATCGAGCCTCACCCTTCGAGACTCCGACCTCAGGCCCCAGGCATTCAAACTTACTAACCAGAGAACCATTATCAAACCAATTAGGGTTGGGACACATGGTCGAGGTAAGGATACCGACAGACTCTCCTATTGACCCTTGGCCCATCTCAGTTTTGATTGTACCGTCATGGGAGAGACCGCCTACATCCCAGGGAAAGGTCAGTTTTAAAGCAAACTGGGACCCTCCCTGAACAATACAGTTTCGTTTTTCGGGTGACTTCATTGTCAGTAGCTGCAATGAGGGGCGACATATCAAAAGCTTTTATGACTTCCTCGATCATACTCCACGTCATTCGCGTCCCCGACTCAGTGCGAATGACTGTACTCGCTGAGCTATTGGGATGTTGTTTGGTACCTCTATATCTTTATCTACATACTGTCTTACAGACAAGAGATACCTTAAGTCTTTTATCCTGTTGCCATGGCTTTTGGCTCTTTCAGCCTGGGCCGGGAAAATTCGACAGGCATCTTGCCAAGATAATATGGACGTTTGTTCTGAATTTCCTCCTTTCTTTTTTGCCTCTCCCAGAGGGGGTGTCGATTGGGGTTTGATTTCCAGAGGCCTTCTTCACTGGGTAGGAAGAGGAAAGGTGACCAGTCTCTCCACACTTCCAACATGTTGATTTACGCATTATTGAAGGACGAGAAAAAATCGCTGTGTTTATAAATAATAGCCTGATGATGACATTATACTATGTCGAAAGTACTCAGAAATAAATGAAATATGTATCGGCGATTATCTCTCGTCCTTCAATAAAGACACCAAAAAGCTTATCCGTGCATATGAAAGGATCGTATCGAAAATAAGTAGACAGAACATGTCTAAATTATTCAACGAAACATATCAATGAAAACATGCTGCCGAAATATACGCGTATATATATATATATATATATATATATATATATATATATATATATATATATATATATATATATATATTACTTTATATCGAACATACGTCTCGGACACTATTTTATTCGGACTATTGTCCTCATCTTTGTCACCATATTTATTACAACGTTTCGGCCGTTGTATACCCCGGCCTTCTTCAGGTGGTTGGAATGTCGAACTAAACCCTTTATTTCTCTCACTGTCGTAGACTGTTCTATTTCCTTTAGGAAACGTAGCACAGTGGCACTGACATCCATTAAACATGACACGTGGAAATAGAACAGTCTACCCCAGTGAGCGAAATAAAGGGTTCAGTTCGACATTCCAATCTCCTGAAGAAGGCTGGAGCGTACAACAGCCGAAACGTTGTAATAAATATGGCGACAAAGATAAGGACAATAGTCCGAATATTGTAAATAGTGTACATAGTGTATATATATATATATATATATATATATATATATATATATATATATATATATATATATATTTACAGTAGCGTCCAAAACTAAGGGACAAAATTTTAAAACCTAATATTTGTTCTTGTAATCGAAGATGTGCAGCTGTCATTGAGAGCAAGGGCTCATTTACTAAATATTGATTGTACATGTCTTTTTTTTGTTTTTTTGCTGTTTACATTGTTTTTCTCAATTTTGTCCCTTACTTTTGGACGATCCTATTTTGAAAATAAATAAATAATTGTTATAATTCTTTTTCTGTCC
The DNA here is from genome assembly GCA_963932145.1 of Acanthosepion lycidas. NCBI lineage: Eukaryota > Metazoa > Mollusca > Cephalopoda > Sepiida > Sepiidae > Acanthosepion > Acanthosepion lycidas. The sequence continues at coordinate 17,617,516 of OZ010577.1, forward strand.
TTTGCAAATGATTCAAATTTTAGTATGTTATTATGGATGATAACGACTACCAGTTGTCAAAATTTCAGCTTTTCACAGTTGTTATTTCTAACAAATATTAGGTTTTAAAATTTTGTCCCTTAGTTTTGGACGCTACTGTATAGTGATCCGCCAAATGTTTTCAAAACATGGCCATCACTTCAATTTTATAATTGATCAGTAGTAATCACTTACATTACTCAAAACTCGTGCATCAATACATATATATATATATATATATATATATATATATATATATATATATATATATATATATAGTTTTAATTTTTCTGTATTCGTTGGGAAGAGTGATAATATCAAATACATAGATATACTTCAGAAGATCACATTTATGTGTGAAACTGACAGCCACCATGTAGTGTGCATACATATGTCCACACTACTATGGCTGTTTATTTATCTATGCCTCTGCATATATATATACATATATATATTAGAATGAGATCTAAATTAAAATCAGTGAATGAAGGAACTTTTTGAAAGAAAGAAAGAAAGAAAGAAAGAAAGAAAGAAAGAAAGAAAGAAGTGAACAAAGCCAGGTTTACTCCATTACATCTGACGACGACACACGTTGCAATCTTCCTGGATCTTATTAACGACATCATAAACCCAGATCAAGTGCTGGTCAGGTGGTGTAATGTTACCAGGACTACACCAGTGAGTCTTCAGATACTACAGCCTTCATGAAAGTTAAATAACTGTGAACTGAGCTGCTGACAGCTTTTGCATTTATGTGATTTGAACCAGCGCCATTTATCTTTGGCCACAAAAAATTCTACCTAAATGCCTCTGGTGGCGCAAATTAAAGAAACGTGGTGGTCCACGCCCCTGTCCCCGGTGGACGGAAGCACCCTCAATTAGGTATTCCCGGTACACACTTGACACCGTAGATCAAGTAATGTCAAATTTCATCTGGAAACCGTTATCGTTCGAACTCCGGTTATTCACGTCACTTTGCCATCAGCTGACGAATCAATATTCACATTTACACACAAGATGTAGGATCACAACTGACAAGAATCTGAGCATTTCCATGTTGTCAAGTTGCAGTGGCTATATTATCTTTAAATAACTACAGTAGAATCATTCATATCCGGAATCCCTCATATCCGGAGTGCCTCATATACAGAATTCCGCATATCCGGACATGATTTTGATGTGTATATTTGAACTATTTCGGTGATATGTAACTGATTCGAAATTTCTGTTTTTCAGGAAACTTAATTTGGATAATTGCTTATGTTTATTTCATCCTTATAGCTTGTGTTGGCGCAAAAAATGATGAGAATAAGAGGAAATGATGACTACGAGATACATCTGCAATAAGATAACGGCGAGATGCATGATTTTGATGAAACCTGGGCTGAAATTGAAAAAGCTATTGAAAAGGTTGTCAGTTTTATGGAAATAAAGCCAGCATTCAGCTATGACGATTGCAATAACGCACGTAGAGTTAAAAAGTGTCTTGATTAAAACAATTCAAGAACAAAAGCAAAACGAAATGCGGCAAAAGTTGAGAATGACATTAGAAGAGAAAAGACCATCATGCAAGTGCTATTAAAAAATCCTCGTTACATTATTTGTTTTGCATTCGTGGCATACTTAATTTAATGAATTTTCATTAACGTTACATAATTTATTTCTTTTTCCTTAAAATCAATTCCATTATATTTCACTCACCATTAGCTTATTTTGTTTACTATAAAACATTGGACATTAATGTTAAACCTGATTTCAGTTCTTTTATTTTAATCTAAATATAACCCCTCATATCCGGACTTTGTAACCAATTCATCATACCCGGAAGACCTTCTTAGGGATTCTACCGTATTTGATACAATGCCTTTTCCTACATCATTTCAAATGCCATTTTTCGGCAAAAAGCATTTCGAGTGAAAAGTAAATGTTTGCAGATGAAGAATACAGTTTTACATTTATCACAAGCAAAAATAAAGCTGATTTTTTCTTTATTAATTCATTGTTATTTCAAGGTGTTAAAATATTTTCAGTTTTTTTTTTTCAGTTATCATTTGAGGATGATGATAAAATTTTGTGGATGAAACATTGACAACGTCCTTTGCTCAGTATTTGCTTCCAGGTAAACGCTTTGTTTTATACACGTTTTTCATTTACAAACTATTTTTGCTTTTAAGAGATTTATTGTAGGTTTACAAAAGAGTGGATTTATTTTTGATTTGTAAAAATTTACTTTTCATCTAAAATTAAATTGATTTTCTTTAGTAAGAAGTACTTTTATTAACAGCAAAACTCTTTTTAGTATAAAGGTACTTCTCACTTATAGATTTACGTTTGGTTTGAAAATTTCACTTATAGGCAAATATGTTATACATATATATATATATATATATATTGAATTATGTCACTTTAACTGATAAACACGTATAACAAGAAACTTTCGTGGATTTATCACTTTTCAAAATTCAAACAAAATTCTCACTTGATTGATTTGAACACGAACTCTAGCGTCGCTGCATGACCCGCTCCAAGACATACATTTAACTGCCAGTAAGTAGCATAATTTCAGCAAAAAACAACTTTCAGTTTGCTCATATTTCGTCTTAATGCTTGCTTATGTATGGGAATAGTGCGACCCGAAGATAACAATTGGAAATTGTCGAAAATACTCGGCTTGTCAATTGCATCTGACAACAACTCAAATATAAGGATCATATTATTCATGGAATTAATAGTAAGTGAATGTCTCATTAAGTCTTGTTAGCGGAGTGATTTCGCTATCAATCACATTAGCATTGCTAATTAATTCTAGGTATAAATGCCTCTTTATGATATATATATATATATATATATATATATATATATATATATAAAGAGAGAGAGAGAGAAAGAAAGAGAGATAGAGTGAGAGAATAAAGATTCTAGTAATTTTAAGAGATTTATTGTAGATTTTTAAAAAAGTGAATTTATTTTTGATTTGTAAAAATTTACTTTTCATCTGCAAAAATAAATTGATTTTCCTCAGTAAAAAAACATTTATCACCGGCAAAACTCATTTACTTTTTAGCATAAAGGTACTTCTCACGTATAGATTTACATTTGGTTTTAAAATTTAACTTATGGGCAAATATGTTATATATATATATATAAAGACATTTTTATGTTTATACATTCTTTTTATAGATACAAATATTTAAGTAAATGCTCTGTTTTATAATAAACAGTATTAATAACATTTACCGGCCTGAATGACCGAGAAATTTTCATAGAAAATATTCGTCCCCCGACAGGAATCCAAACTGTATCCTATACGGAACCGTCATTTAGCCTGACGTGCCTTAACCGATCGAGTCACGGAGGATCGTTTGATTAACAAGGTCGATTTTACTGCTTTTAAACTTCAATTTTCCATGAATCTCACGTACATTCATATCTGCTCAATGCGTATCCAAATGTAAACAAATGACGTCACACATTATGAAATGGACAAACTGTCGGAGGACGAATATTTTCTATGAAAATTTCTCGGTCATTCAGGCCGGTAAATGTTATTAATACTGTTTATTATAAAACAGAGCATTTACTTGAATGTGTGTGTGTGTGTGTGTGTGTGTGTGGAGAGAGAAATAGAGAAAAAGAGAGAATAAGGATCTCAGTAATTATAGTGATAAAAATTTGGAGAATATTTTACCTGAATTATTGCGGAAGACGACGCACGCATGAGACTGGGTCGTCTAAATTACGACAGTCGTAAAGAAGATTGATGATTTTATAAATGGTTCCACCTGGCAGAGAACTTTCTTGGAGACGACAGGTACTGTAATATATTTAATTTCAGTTACACTATATGCCTGGTAGAATTTTGGTAGGCAAAGCTCAGCATGCAAATTACTAATTGCAGATACCAAAATCAAGCAATTACAACAAATTAAATATCTGTGAAGTGTTTTAACAGAGGACAGAAAGTCCGACACCGAAATCGGAAGGCGAAGTGGGATAACGAAAGGTGCCTTTCAAAAGCTAATTATAAGAAACTTGATCTGATAGAAATTTGGATCAACAGAAGGATACTGAGAATACCATTGTCCGTACATGTGAGCAACGTCGAAATTGTAGAGGAAACAGAAAGAAACAGGATACTTATACTTAACAACAGGAAGAGACAGTTGAAATTTTTAGGGGACATAATGAGGAAAGGGGACTTGGAAAATTTGATACTCAAAGGGCGTATTAAAGGGAAGAACAAAGGAAAACAGCACAGATTCTAACTAACGAGGTTGTGTAAGTTGATGGCAGAACAAGGAAAAGAGCAAAAAGACAAAAATTATTAGGAGCCACAAAGGATATGAAATTGTGGAGAGCCGTGATCGACAATTTCTCAAAGAGACACGGTATATAGAAAAGAAAGAGAATAGCAAATAACAAAGAATAACAGAATATTCAATTATTTCATCTTCCATAATGATATTAAAAATCGTGGAATCAGAATGCATAACGAAGACATATTGAACCGGATGCTGGTAGCCATTTTTAAAGATATAAGTTATATAAAATACCTTCGGAGTCTTATTCAGTACTCATTTGAAACGAGGCCTAACACTGGTTTGAGCTGATGAGACCAAAAATGAAGTATGACTGCCATATCTGTTTTGAAGCTACACAATCTTCATTGCGCGTTCATGATAGAGTTTATATGTTTATTTTAGGGAAGGCTTATGTACATCGCTGAAACTAATTTTCAAAGCCTGTTTCACTATTTGCATTTCTAATGTCCAGATGAGTCTCATTCTTTCGTTCCACTAGTTCAGAGCTGCTTTACAGCTCGGAGACGCCATGCTACTTCCATGGGGTCTAAATACCCTCATTTCTAACGAAATATAAGGGGAACGTTCCACTCAGGTTTTCCAAAGAATACACTCAGGCATGGGCGCTTCAATGAAAACTACAATCTTAGCCCCTACAAGTTAGGGGCCAATCGTTATCTATAATCCTTATCCTTATAATCTTCACATCCTGCTACCTTCCCTTTCATTCATATCACACACCTCAAATATAGATTGATATACGATAAGTTTATTACGAATAGATATATATTGTCGAAATAAATTTTTAAAAATAACACAACAATTCGTTTACAAGTCAATAATCATGTATCCTGAGACTCGTGATTTCAGGAAAATGAAAGTCGAGTTGCTAACAGATTTGGGGGCTTAATTCAATATTAAATCACTCCGTTTTTGGTGAAGCTTTGCACCCTTTGGATGATTAAATATATTGGGCACTTCGGCGTGAGGGAGTCGTTATGCCAAATGTGAAGAGAAAGTTTCAGTTAGCTTCTTTCTAAGAACTGCTACTTTGTGGAGTAGACTCACATAAGGATGCTCTCTTGAAAAATACAATCTTAGCCTCTTCAAGTCAAGTCGTTATCCTTATAATCTTCTCTTCGCACCACCCACTCTTTCATTCATATTACACGTTTCATTCATCAATACCCTTTTAAAAGAATACTCCTCTACACTGAGTGACTCTCGAGCCTCGTATTGGCTGAAATTGTGTATTTTATAGAATGTATCATACAAAGTTAAACTTAATAATGATCAAGTAATATTAATGTTTTCATCGCAAATATTCACACAATTATTGCTACAGTCATTAGATGGTTATATAATTTTGAATTTGCTACCAAATCCTCAAAGAGTAGAACAATAATTATGGGAGGAGTGACAACGTATGGGAGTTTGAATCAAGCTTGTAGTGTATTCTTTATTTACGGGTTGCTCAGTTTATTGTAGCTGTAGATTGACGGTCAGAGAAACTGAAAAGAAACTAACGGATGAAAAGAAATGAAAATTCAAATGAAAACGAGGCTACTCAAAAATTAATAATGGCTGACAATATTAAATATAATAATAAAACTTAATAAAATTTAATAATAAAATTTGATATAATATTACGAGTGATTATCTACAACTGCGATAAAAAGCAAGTGCAAATAAACTGAAAAAAAAATACTAGCTCCAAAACTTATAATAGTTAACGATACTTCATGTAATAAAGAGTTATGGAAATTGTACGATTTTTACTTAGATATTTACTTCAGGCAGAATCGCGCTCCGCTCGGAAAAGCTCTATCCATGGCACAGAATGTCCTTTCAATCATCAAGCAAGCCATACAGCGGGTGAAACAAACTGTAGAAGCAGATGGTGTCATAAAAGTCATGGACAGGACCAAAATGAAAATGAGGAAATGGTGAAGCATCTTTGTTGGAAAAATACCTATTTGAAAAAAGAGAGATCGTTTCAAATGTACACGAAATTTCCCGTAAGAGTAAATATTTTTCTTTTTCTTAAAATGCAAATATGTCCGTTTTAAATAAAAACAAAAGGAACAGAAAAAGAATTCATACAAGATTTAAGCACAAAATTTATACGGAATTGAACGAGAAAACTTTTGCAAATATATGTCAACAGATAACTGTAATTCTTGAGAAATATGTATTATAATCGAATGTCTCGAGTTGTCAGTAATTTCTAAAGTAACGTATAAACAATAAACCTGTGATATCAGAATCCTACTATAGAGTAAAGGACTGTCCTGATATAGAAGGAAATTGTCTCCCCTTTTTATAGATGGATTTACGTTTTAGATTACGTTGGCAGTAATTTAAACAGGCTCCGAAATAAATCCAGGATAATTAGCCAAATGCATTAATCAAGGGATTTCAATTAATCTTAGCTAATCTAACGCATCATAAACACGAACCAAAATCTGGAAGATTGAAAATAGTTGAATTCATATATATTGTCAGCTAAGTCGGCAATTGCAAAGTTTATACGTGCTGCAAAGAGAACCTATTTAAAATTAAAATCTAACCGTTTTTTGTTGTCACTTTTACCCGGTTGGAAGGCATTGCATGTTGGGAAATGGATATAGTCTTCACTTTTTCCATATTTAAATCAGACTCTTATACATAATCCCTTTCAATAATTCGTATCAGTTTTTTTTAAATAACTCACACCAGGTATGATTTTATTTTCAACAGCGATTAAAATAATTAATTAACACAAACCGAAACCCACGACTTAATTTTCCTGACATTATTCTTGCATTTTCTTTTACAACATTCTCGGTCTGAGAACTTCTCGTATAAATACATTTATAATTCTATAATCTTAATTATATTACATTATATTTATCGTGCAGTTAAACCTCGAAAATCACCGATAACCGTCACTTTAGCGTTAAGCAATCAACGAATTTGTTTAGCCATCTTAGATAATACTTACCGAAGACAAAGTATAAGAAGATCGTTCCGGCACCAAAGTTGGTTTGTTGTGGAAGAAATTGTCTCTTGTCTTTATATAAAAAAAGGAAGCGATGATAATCGAAAATACGTAAAAGAACCAGCTGTTACTGGCAGACCTTCATGCAGCGTGTGTAAGGATTATGAATATTATCACCTTGCTGGAACATATTGTTCCATTGGTTTGTCGTTAGGAAAAATATACCTTTCTTGTTATGTAGCGACGCATGCGTAACAGATGTCACAAGCAATAACTTATTCGTTCCAAGTATGCGTTAACTTATCTACAGAGTAGAAAATTTGCGATTGAATCAAGTAAACCTTGTTAATTTTGTGCCAAGAAACGGCTAATGAGACAAGAGTGTCTGAATTTCTCAAATTAACAATTATTATACATTAATCATTTCAGACAAATATCGTTAGCTTGATATATATGTTCGTAATACCCTCCCTGTTGTAGGAATAGGAGGTTTACTTCAAAAATCGATGAATGTTACTAAATCAATGAAGAAGGTCAAATGCATAGTGGTCGAAACAATAGAATTCTAATAGCTAAAGAGAGAAAACACAAAGTAGAAGCAAGCAATGATAAAAAATTTATAGATAGGGATATTTTTTTTATATTTAATTTTCGATGAAGAATTTAGTACAGGGTTTTGCCTAAACATAAATATATCTCCAACTAAAAGCATAGGATATTGTGGAGCAACACAACCGCCTATGTCCTGAAGAGACAGAGCACGTAGAAGAAGATTCCAGATTAGATACCTGTAATTTGCCAAATTAACGGCAAATATTTTTATGTAAATTGTATTTTGCACTCACACACAGGAAGATAGACACACACACACACACACACACATATATATATATATATATATATATGTGTGTGTGTGTGTGTGTGTGTGTGTGTGTGTTTGTGTGTGTGGCGTGGGTCACTGAGGTTAACACTTGAACGCAATCTTTAGGCCATGTCTGTTGTCGACTATTTATATACGCTGAACAATAACGCATTATGGGTAGTAAGATATATTGTATTGATAGGCGGTAATGGTTATCTTTCAAATTATTCTCGAGGCTACTGAGTAGAAATAATTGTGGATCCGAATGTGGTTATTTGTACATTGTTTATTGCGTTGATTAACATTTTAATCATTATATATTATTGATTACTTAATTATTTGTTGTTGATTATTATTATTACATATATTTGTGTGTTATGTGTGCCTTTGTAGTTTGTTCATTTCTTTATTACTGATTATTTGTTTACATATTTGATATTTTTTCGAGGGTTACTTATTTTATTTCTTTAATCTCTTGGCTTTGTCTAAATTATAATACTTCATCTACATTGTATTTATTGCATATAGTTGCATTGTATTTATTGCATATAGTTGCATTGTATTTATTGCATATAGTTGCATTTTTTATGATGATATTTTACAAGGTATTCGTTTTCTGGTTTATTTATGGAACGTAGTAAAAATTTGTTTTCGCTTCTGCATTTTAAGAAAAATTCTGATTGTTTATTTGTGTTAGTCTAGGAAAGTGATTATAACTATTTTCTCCTCTAGGGAAAGTTTAGGTAAAGCTTTTAGATATATTGTTGTAAGTTGACGTTGTGTCCTTTATTTTCCATGATATTTTTAGGGACATTTGTTTTTATTTTGTTTTGTTTTTTTGTTTTTTTTAACTGTCAATGTGTGTTTAGAAAGATTTGTGCTGCTTGTGTATTTACTATTTGTAAAAGATTTTTGTGTGCGTAGTATCTCTCTTTCCAGGGTCATTCAATTATACCTATGTATATCTTTTCTTCCTTATACGCTTATTTCACAGTGGCTTGGTATATTATATTGTTTTGCAAGCAATAGCCGTTTAAAGAACATTTGTAATTTGCTCTGTAGTTGTAGGTAGATTTTATTTATGCAGGCGGATACGTTATATTCCTGATATTGAGCACATTGACTCATTCATATAGCATACCATAAACCTATGTTTTTATTATATATATAGTGAGGGAGTTATAAAACTCGTACGATCTAAACGATCATATAGAAGTTTACTAAATATCAAAAAACAAATCACTTCCAACAGCAGCCGCAATAAAAAAACGAGTGGTACATATAACCAGAAAGGCAAATAAGGATATAATTAAAATGTTAACTTTCCGCGTGGCGTTTAACCAAACATTAGGAAGGAAACTCCAATCAGTACTAGAAAGAGGGTTAACTGTGGATCTGAGAAGTTTAAGAAACAGTTTTCAACTAAAACTTACGCTAACTATTCGCTTAATCAATGTTGAATGTTTCCTGTATGAAAACGATAATTTTATCATTACACTCTTAAAACACACTCCTAAAGGTTATAATATGTCTTGCGTGATGCCATTAGAATTCTATCCGAATGATTCCAACGGACTGGTCTCCAGTGAGACGAGATGTGACACAAGGTCGAATATAGTGTGGGTAACACAAGCGCCTACACTCGGGCCATAGTTCAAAATTTACCTAGCCACCGCAACCGCGAGATTGGTAACATTGCATTGTCTATTTTTCTCAGACGAGTTCTGTTCGTAGAGTGGGCTCCCATTGAGTCTCACTCTGCCCGAAGACAAAGAGCTTGACAATCCAGAGCCAGACTGCGGACTGGTTGGCTAAAACTGACGGGCCAGTTTACCCACTGAGACAAGATGTGACATAATGTCGAGTTTATTATGGGGAACCTGAGTGGGACAATCGGGTCAAAGGTCAAATTTTACATAGTCTCTACAACCGCGTGAACGGGCACTTTGTATTGTCTAATTTTCTCAGCCAAGTCTTCGTCCGTAGACAGGGCCCCGTATGAGCCGCACTCTACCGGAGGGCGGAGCTTGACAATCGCGAGCCAGATATCGGACTGTCTGACTACGATGGATTGGTATTTACCCATTCTAACCAGTGAGACGAGATATGACACAAGATTGAGTTTAATGTGGGGAACACGAGCGCGAACAGTCGGGGCCAAAAGTCATTTTTTTTTCTCTGCCACCGCAACCGCTGGATCGGACACTTTGCATTGTCTATTTTTCTCAGCCGAGTCTCCATCCGTTGACAGAACACCGGTAAGAAAATAAAAGCCAAGAATAAAATTCAGAAATTTAACAAGGTTTTATCGATTATTCTTCTAATGTAGTATTTTTATTCTACATTAGAAGAAGAATTTCCAGGAATTGTCATAAATTTATATAGAATAAAAAATAATATTCTTAAACTACTGGTTATAGAAGACTAAATATAATTTATTTTTAAATATAAATACCAATTTCTTGATTATATCATTTCATATTCCGTATTAAAATAATTTTTAAAATATTTTCGTATATGGCAATAGAAAACTATTGTTGTTGACCTATGACATCACAAGCTATGTTTAAATAAACGTTATTTTCATGATTTTATAAGCAAAATTAAAAATTACTCTTACAAAATTCAGTTAATTAATCATTTTTATGTACCGCATCCCCTGAGGTCATAAGCATTCATGGTCCTCTACAATTTCCTTTTCTTTGTAACTCTTAATAAATTTTGTCTTTCTGCTATTTCGCCTAAAACCTGTTCCGCCATCTATTTAGTTAAGCTCACTAAGGATGTTATGTGTTATTTTCTTTTGTCTCTCTTGTCCTCAGAGTATCAGATTTTCCAAGCCGTCCTTTCACATTATCTGCCTCCGAAATTTCAACTGTCTCTTCCTGATGTTAAATATGTTTCCTTTTTGTTTCTATTTTCTCCAAAACCTCGTCTTTACTCAGGTGTTCGGTCCATTGAATCCTCAACAACATTCTGTAGAAGTACATTTCTATTGCTTCAAGTCTCTTCTTTATATCTGAGGAGATTGTCCAGCATTCACTGCCATATAGGAAGACATATATCACGTAACCGTTCAGTACTCTTTTCTTAGTTTCTAACGAAGGTTTTCTGTCTCTTAATACTTTGCTTAGCTTTTGGAAAGCATCTTACGCTATCCCAATATGTCTTTGGATTTCAGTGTCGCATTTTCAATCCTCTGTTAGAAGACTTGCCAGATATTTCAATTTGTGTACTCGTTTAATTTTGGTATTTCAGATTTGTAATTGTCATGTTGAACTCATCTTTTTGCTAAAAACATGCATTCTGTCTTCTTACAGTTTATATTTAGTTCGACTTGCTTTTCTATACTACCTTCGGTAGGAGATTTTCTAGTTTTCTTTGTGACAACTGCATATCTTATGTTGTTAAGATTGTGACCGCCAATGATGAATCCTGGTAGTGCCAGAATTGCCTCACCGGATAGGTTGAATAAGTTCGATGAAAAGACATATCCTTTTCTTACACCTCTTTCTATTTTTGTATATCTGATGAACTCATTTTCTATCCATATGTAGGCGGTTTGCTGCCAGTGGAGCTTCATGATTATTCTAATAGCCTTCTCAATGTTGCTGAGCAGTTCCGATAGATCTTTGTGGCGTACTTTATTGAATATCTTTGTGAAATCAATAAAACACAGGTACACGTCCTTCTGCATTTGTATTACTCTAAGACATTTTTTATGTTTATACATTCTTTTTATAGATACAAATATTTAAGTAAATGCTCTGTTTATAATAAACAGTATTAAACAACATTTACCGGCCTCAATGTCCGAGAAATTTTCATAGAAAATATTCGCCCTCGACAGGAATCGAACCTGTATCCTATACGGAACCGTCATATAAGCTGATGTGCCTTAACCGATTGGGCTACAGAGGAGCGTTCGGTTAGCAAGGTCGATTTTACTGCTTTTAAACTACAATCGTCCATGATTCTCTCTACATTCATATCTGCTCAAAGCGTATCCAAATGTAAACAAATGACGCTACACATTATGAAATGGACAAAGTTCAACAATTATTTTAAAACATTTTTATGTTTATACATTCTTTTTATAGATAAAATGTCTTAAAATAATTGTCGGACTTTGTCCATTTCATAATGTGTGACGTCATTCGTTTACATTTGGATACGCATTGAGCAGATATGAATGTATGTGAGATTCATTTTTTTTTTCTCCGGGCTGATTCTGTTGCTCGTACTATTCATCAAAATTTGGATGATGAGTTTTAATATATGGCTCTTTAGGCTGATTGTCCGATCATCATTTCACATTCGTTTACCCATGGTTTCTTAGTCAGTGCTATGAACATTAATCCTTAATTTACTAATTTTCGACGTAACCAATCCCTCGACACATATAGGATTTTTAAGAGATTTTATTGTTTACATTTTTGGTCTACAATGGCGGTTCTAGGGAGTCGTTGTGTGACGAGTGACTATGAGAATGTTTTTAAAATCTTCAAAAACTTTATTTATATATATATTTTATATAATTCATGTTTCTCTTCATGCTGACAAGTTTTAGGCTATTATCGTTCAAATAAAATCAAAATTTTATTAAAAAGTCGGCATTTATTTTAAATGCATCTTTTATTGTCTTTTTAGCTGAAATTCTGGCTGTATATTAAATTTTACATTACTACACACAAATTAAACAAATTTCATTTATTTAAGGTTGAAGTTCAATTGGCAAATAAATAATTCGTAAATATAAAGAAATATTTCTATACTAAAAACTTGATATCGGCAAAACTTCAAGTTAAATTTGATTTTTTTCTGACCCCCAAAATTTCCCCAACTAAAATTAATTTCTCTCTGAATTTATGGAATGAAGAATTATTATTTACACTATTTAAATTCGGACTGTTGTGTTTCACTTTGTTGTTATCACAATGTTTCAACCGTATTACCCCCCCGGCCTTCATCAGGTGTACATTGATCCAGATGACCTATAGTGAATTCCGAGCTGAAAGATTTATTGCTTTCAAAATATTAACACGTATTTTCAAGTGTTTCTTGGGAAATAAATCACATATTTTTAGATGCCAACTCAAAGTCTCTGATAGTAAACTAAATTCTATTTATTCAATATTCATATAATATATCTGCCGTATCCATTTCAACATCACAACTTGCTTGTCATTTTTCAGATTCAAATGCAAATAAGGAAATGAAACCAAGTTTGAATGCCAAAGAATTAAAGAAAGAAAGAGTGAGAATTCTATCGACCAATCAGTTTGTGGAGACACAACAACACTAATAATTAGGAATCTCATGAATAAAGGTCATATCAGAATTAAACTAGAAACAGTGTAAGAATAATATGGATTTGTTTGAGAGACTGGAAAAAGAAAGGAAATTCTCATGACTAGTATGTTATCAAAATGAACAATACAAATACAGTAAGTGCTATGTTTCCGAAATTGCATCGATCAATCAGCTTCATTAGACACATCAGTAAACTAATAGTTAGGATTATCATGAATAGAGATCATAGAATTAGATCGGAAATAGTATAAGAATAATGTGGTGTTATTCAAGATACTGGAACAAAAATGTCATTTCTATGACTATAGAAATGCAGAAAAACGGTGCCTGGTTCAGAGATTACCCAAAAGCATTCTATAAATTACGTCCTTGATTAAGTCGTAGATCATTTTCTACGGGAAATATATGCAAATAACCCGTAACGTGTACTTTAAACAAACAGCGTGTGTATGTTGTATAGAGAATGAGTTAAATTTAAAAACAAAAATAGAAAGAGTAGTTCGACAATGGCGTATTTTCTCACTGAAGAGGTGAGAATACTCGAAGAGAAATATAAAATTTGTCACGATTTATAATTGGCGAATATAACATTAGCAACGGATGGCAGATTTGGAAGCAAAACTGAAAGAACCATTAGATAATCAAGTAATCAAAGAAACCAAACATCAGGCACTATTAGGTTGGTGCAAAAATAATGACGTAATAATGTTTTTTGACGTATTTTTTAGCGTCAAAAAACGACATTATTACGTCATTATTTTTGCACCAACCTAATATTTCATTACCTGTAAGTAAATAGAATACCTGGTTGTCAGCAAAAGGGACAACAAATGGTATGCGCTACGTATCGGGGACGCCAACATCAAGCGGATGCAGAAATTTAATGTACCGTAGTAACAGATAATGAAAAGTGCCACACATTCGAAAACGTACAGGTAAAGTGAAAGATTTTTTTTTTCCGAAAATGTGTCAGATGTAAAGGGAACCGAAAATGTCTTTAGAAAGAATGAAAGTTATGTTGGGTTTCTGTGTAATGTTTAATATTCCTCATGGCAGTGAATGTTGCATGCTTTCTGCACAGATGATGAAAACGACTGAAGGGACAGACACGATGTTCTAACCTCGAGTATGAAGAATATCATGGACAGAGCACGTGAGAAACGAGGAAGTTTTAAGGAGAATAGAAACTACAAGGAAATTGTTGCTAACAAGCAGAAAGAGGCGGTTGAAATTTTTGGGAGACATAATCAGGAAAGAAGGCTTAGCGAATTTAACACTCGCTGAGTATATTTATTGCGATATTGTTGTATAGCCTCTTTGCGCTGGGGGTAGTCATGGGGGCGATGGTTTTGATTCACTCATATGTTGCTTTCTTCTTTCTATCATCTTTCGGTCGGATGATTGCTAGTTGGTTTGTTCGGAGATAAAATGGGAACGTCAACAAAAGGGATTTTTAAACTTATCTATTTTATTAACATGTCGAGATGTACATTTTTAACTAAAAAGTGGGGTCGTTATCACGCCTCACTGGGGAGCAGTTTCCATACACGAAATAAATACGTCTGCATTCTTCGACGCGTAAAACTTAACTCCCTGAAAACAGTATCTCCCTAACCTTCCCAAGCTGGTTTTAACCAATGAAAAATGACTTCCTTTATTTTGTCTACCATCAGAACTGAAGGTCAGCGTCTGAAGATCTGAGCCAAAAATAGACTGCGACTAAAAAAAAAAAAAACATTTAGGAGCTTCCACTCAAACATTAAGGTGCTTCCACTCAAACATTTCGGAGCTTCCACTCAAACATTTCGGAGCTTCCACTCAAAAATTTCGGAAATTCCACACAAAAATTTACAAGCTTCTATCCAAACATTTCGGAACTTCATACAAACATTTCGGAACTTCCACTCAAGCATTTCAGAGCTTCCACTCAAACATTGAGGAGATTCCACTGAAATATTTGGAAGCTTCCACTCAAACATTCCGGAGCTACCACTCAAACATAACGGTGACTCCACCCAAACATTTTGGAAAAGCCACTCAAACATTTCGGAGCTTCTACTCAAACATTTAGGAGCGTCAACACAAACATTTAGGATCTTCCACACAAACATTTCGGAAACTCCACTCAAACATTTCGCAACTTCCACTGAAGTATTTTGAAGCTTTCAAAAACAAAATGCCCAAAACCTGTAAGATATTGATATTTTTCGCAAACAGTTATGTATTTCCGTTTAAGCTTTTTTTTTTAAACTGTATCTTCATTTTGTTTTGATTTTGAATCATAAGTAAAAATATAGAATGAATTCCAAAATTATTTGGTGTGTGAATTGGCACCATCCTTACGTCTTTGCTCTCCGTCTTTTTACAATGTGATTACATCTCTAACTCATATAAGAATACGTTATTTTCTTCACACCCATAAGCTAAATATTGATAAATATATTTACTGTTGGTTCTTATCAAATGTTCATTATTTTATTAGATTATGATTCTAGAGAATCCTGTGGTGTAATTTCATTTTTTTTTCTGATAATAAATCAAAATTCCTCTAAGTTTCATATAAAATGACACTTTCAGAACAACGTGGAATTTATGGATTTCCACACATTTTGCCAATTAACGTTTTATGTAAACAGATGTGTATTTCTTTTAAAACTATGCCTTCATTTTCTTTTGATTTCAAATGAAGGAATTAAAAATTGTTTGATATCTGACCTGGCACCTTTCTCGCGTCTTTGCTCTCTGTCTCTTTACAAGCTGATTGCATCTCTGCCTCAA
Organism: Acanthosepion lycidas; assembly: GCA_963932145.1. Taxonomy (NCBI): domain Eukaryota; kingdom Metazoa; phylum Mollusca; class Cephalopoda; order Sepiida; family Sepiidae; genus Acanthosepion; species Acanthosepion lycidas. Next base: position 17,633,768 of record OZ010577.1, read on the forward strand.
ATCAAATTAACGTTCTTTTCTTTACACCTAAAGTCTAAATATTGCAAGTCTTTGAAATGATACATTTTTTTTTACTATTATTTTATTAATAGGTTTAGTCATTATTATTTTTGTTTGTGATTTGCCGATCTCTCTATTTAAGAACCTCTATTGTCTATCCTAGCAATGGTAGTCAATACCCTTACTACTGACACTAGATTTATTAGATTATTTTCTTTACTTACCGGGTGTATATAATTTGAATTTTCATCTTTTTCATGTTACATGCCAATATTCCAAATCTATGTAAATGGCGCTGTGGGTGAATCGGGGAAATCCACGATCTCCCTCTCTCGCTTATAAGTTATTCCGCTTCTTCTCACAATGGATTCAATTAACGCCACTAGGTTGCGTTCTGTTCAGGACAATAAAAGGAATGGGCATAAACCCTTTCGCTCTATTTTTCAGCATGCAGTTGAAACAACACATTGTCCAGACTTCCTCCGAAGTGACAGGATCCAGGCAACCGACTACTTAATTTCAACCCAACCACATGGCGCATTCACGAAAACGCGCTCACACTACGCTAATCTTATATGTTTTTATTTTCTCTTTTAACTATCTGTTGACACGTAAACATCAGTTTCTATTTCCCTTTTTTTGTGAGCTATGCTATTACTTACACACACACACACACACACACACATATATATATATATATATATATATATATATATATATATATATATATATATATATATGTGCGAAAAACCCACGCGTTTGTTGAATTCCTTTCTTTTGAAAATGCTCACCCTTTCTGTCACGTTTAAACAGCCGCACATGTTATAAAGTAGCGCCCCTCGGCTAAAGTTATCCTTGGAAGGATGCTGAATACAACGCCACTGATACTGGAAACATGTTCATTTTTTAAGAGATTATGCTTTATTTCTTTTATTTTTTTAATATTTTCTTTTCATTTCTTTTTAACTCTGCGAGTTGGTAGTCGTTAACATCCGGGGAAACAAAACAAACTGGTCTTTTAATATCTCAAAATTCGGTGAAGTTTTCATTTTGTTCATATCATATATACAGGAGATTTGATATGGAAATCTTTCATACATAATGGCACTATTAGAGAAACGTGAATTTTAGGCGCGACCGAAACGTTTTGACAACAGGGAGACATGCGTAAGAAAAAGGCACAAGAACAAACCAAAATAACACCAAAAAAGCGCTTGAAACGTGTTCATTTTTATTATAACTATTGTATAATTCTTTTACATTCGTATTTCGGCTTTGCATATAAAATGAATTTTAACATATATATATATATATATATATATATATATATATATATATATATATATATATATATATATATATATATTATAGTAAGAAAAGAAAGAACAGTATGATATATAATCCGGTGTTCTTATTTATATTTTATTTTTACAAAACAATATAAATTTCCAGAACATAAATATTATAAATTTATTCATTTAAAATCAGTTAATTTAATAACACACACACACACACACACACACATATATATATATATATATATATATATATATATATATATATATATATATATATATATTGATTTAAATAAACCTGATTTTATGTTCATTTTTTTTTAAATATCCAGACCTAGGCTGCCTTTTGGCCAACGCATCATCAGGGCCCAATCGTTGACAACTTTTAACTCATTTGAATTGATAAGAGATTGTACTGGAACACGTTTAAAATTTAAAAAAAACAATCAACATAAAATTATGTTTATTTAAATCAATATTCCTGTTCTGTGGTATCAGGTCTTTGTTTCAATATATATATATATATATATATATATATATATATATATATATATATATATATATATATATATATAATGGATGCCAGATGTCTATTAAGAAATCTGACTTCAATCGCCATTTTTATAACAGCCAACTTAAGCAATAAAGATATCTTCAAATGTTTTGTTTATGTGTTACATATTCAGTAAATTTTTCCCATAAAAACGTCGTTTTTTGTTGCCATACTATTTTTCATTCTTTCCTTATATTCCAGGTACCAGTCATTTGTGTTGAATACAAAGAAAAACTCATGGTTTTGATGACAATGTCACAAAAAAGAAAAAAACAATAGGCCGTGATTAGCATCATAATAAAAACTACCAACCACATATTATGTCATGGTTGGCAAAATGTGTGTTCAAATATTTAGCACGTGTTCTAACGTATTTTCTTTCGCTCTTTCTAAAATGAGAACTTAGATGCTGGACTCATTCTCAGATCGTGTTAATAACTACATTCAGCCTACGAGAAAGTAAAAAGATTAAAAGAAGCAGTGCATATGTTATGCATCCAATCATTATGCTGAGAAAACACCCGTGGAAAGCCGGAAGGTACAATGTGCGAAAGCAGAAGCTGATATTCAAAGAAAGAGGATTTTTCACTGCACCGTAAATTTTTGTCGGCTAAAAATTCTCCTTCCGGCTCTACAGGTGTTTTTTTTAAAGAATAATTTTGATTTTTATATATGTTTCACATCATCATAATTTTTGTACCAAACGCCGTCCGAAAGTAATCATACATGTTCAACATATAAAATAGACCTGTTGATTCAAATAAAAATCTGCCGGGAATTTTCTGATTCTTGGAGAAAATGCACTAAAAGTGGTCTACGAAATAATTACCATGTAGAATCAGGACGTGGAATGAAGACAATAAATGAATCTTACCAACACTTGTATTTCAAGTGGCCATTCATAACCCATAGCAGAGAAGAAAAATTTGGGGTTTAAATCAAAGATGTAATGTATCATGACTCTCTATTCAGCTGTAGATTCCTTGGTCCGCCAACCAGATAGTGGGCCGAGGAGCGAGCTGTATTTAGAATACATTATTTGAGTATCAGCAACACAGTTATGTAAAACCTTCCCACAGACATCTGTCGATATCTCTTGAGATGAGGTATTATGATTACTTGCATTATTTACATTATTCGAACTGTTAATTGCCATATTCACAGCGTTTCAGCCGTTGCACTCTCCGGCCTTCTTCAGTTGATTGAAATTTCGAACCAAAACCTTTAATTCATCTACCGGGAAAGATTGTTCTAGTTTCACGTTCCATGCCTCTTCCGGGTGTCGCAGTTATTTCCCTTTAACGCAAATCTACACCACTCAAGGACTCATGACCCAGTGGATAAAGGCGTTGGTTAGATCCAGTGACTAGAATCAAAGAGTTGTGTGTTCAATACCAGGCCACAGCGGTGGTGAACCAACACTTGGATAGTTGAGTTAAAGGGAAATAACTGAAACATTCGGAAGAGGCATGGCACATGGAACTAGAATAATCTACCCCAGTGGACGAAATAAAGGGTTCGTTTCGAAATTCTAGTCACCTGATGAAGGCCAAGGCGTACAACGGCCAAAACGTTGTAAATATGGCAATGAAGATGAGGATAACAGTTCGAATAATGTAAGTAATTCAAGCTTCCAACTGACGTTTAAGAAAATAAGATTCAAAGTAGATTCAAGAATAGAGCCCTAGAAGACACGCGACTTAGTGCAAAAACACCTAAAAGAGTAGCTGTTCAAGCCAACTTTCATTATACGATTTGATAAGAAAGACTGAATCAGATCAAAAGGCTTTCCAGGAAAACCATAAACCTTGGACTTCTAAAGAATACCAGCAGGCTAAACCATTTTAAACGCCGATATATCTAAAACAGGAGCCAGAGCTTTGACATGCTTATTTAAAGCTTGACAGACTCTTGCAGTCATAATCATCAACATCAGCGTTTAACCTAGAGAAGCGAAAGCCTATTGCTGGTCTGAAGGAAGACACCATAGGATAAGATTATTAACCAATTCAGGGGTGATTAGAATATCTAGTAGATTATTTATATTATTCGGATTATTGTCCTCATCTTTGGTGCCATATTTATTACAACGTTGTACGCTCCAGCCTTCTTCAGGTGATTGGAATGTCGAACTGAACCCTTTATTTCACTCACTGGGGTACACTGTTCTATTTCCACGTGCCATGTTTAATGGATGTCCTGTTATCAGTTATCTTCTGTTAATTTCCCTCTGAAAGTTCTCCACTGCCTTAACCGGGTATTGAACTCACACTCTTTGGGTCCTGTTTGTATAGACAGATTCTGAATCTCTAGTAGGTTGCCAAAAAGAGATAGGAAACCAATAGGTCAATAGTTCAAAGAATCAGACGGTTCGCCAGAATTCTTGAAAACAAAAACTACAGAAGCTTCTAACAAACTAAAAAGCAAGGAACAGCAAATCATCTATTGTAGATATTGGAGAGAACAGGGATCA